>JAQGAT010000970.1:0-19638 GCA_034687845.1 Pantelozetes paolii
GTGGTCGATATTTCCAAGTCTTCAGTAATTATTGCACAGAATTTAAAACAAATATTAATTTATTTTAACAATTGATTGCAATATTAATTATATATTAATGATAATTACCTGGAATTTGTTCTGGATCAGGAAAACAAACTCCCCAATGACATATTTGACGTTGAATACCTTCCCCATTGGTGTCGAAAGCATTGTTCAAAAGCAATACTAATAAAATACAAATTGAAAATAATTTCATATTTAATGAATTGAATTGAAGTTTAATTGAAATCAAATGTAAAACTAAAGTCAGAAATGAATTGATTTATAGATTTGATGTCTATTTATATGTTTTATTCAATGAATTGCTATTAAAATAACATTTTTCTAAAATATTTGAATCAATTCTTAATTAATTGAAAAAAAATTTAATATTTATTTATTCAATGATTTAATTTGTTTTTCATTTTAATCAAATGATAACTATTTGCCGACAAAACACTTGTACTGAAAGTAATGTAAATATAATTGAATACAAAATTCAAATCATATTTTCAAACAATTATTTTAAACAAAATTCTTAACATATTATGAATTATAAAAATATTGTTAATAAAAATGTAATTTTAAAAACAGATTAAAAAAAAGTATTAGATTTTAAAATAAAAGTAAAATTCAAGTAAAAGTAAAAATAAAAACTCAATTGCTTTTCAAATACTTGCAGTAATCGCTGGAGGAATGGCTTAAAATAGAGGGAACGGTAGTTAAATATTTTGAATCAGTAGTTATTTTCATGCATTTTATCAAAGTTGAAGAGATTTTTGGCCGATCGTGAACTCCATGTCGTTTATAGCAAATCCCGTTAACGTATATCTCGGGCTGTCTTCTCATAAGGCCAGTCAAATACCTTTCCATTTTGCGGTAGTTCTTCACCACAACCTTCAGCAGAGTATTATCAGTAAACTCATCGATTGTCATCAGCTCTTCAGTGGGTCTGACAATAAATGTCTTGAAATCCTTTTCAATGAATTCATTCAGTGATTCAATTAAAACATTAATATTAAAACCAAAAGCAAACTCAGAAATGGCCTCAAAATTGTTGGCATTAATGGCCGTTGACTTGAAGTGCTCTCCAATGGCATCAATCAATCGCTTCATTTGGTATATATCCGCGAGTTTGCAGACTTCGGCCACCAATGGATAGTCATTGTCGTCAGTAATGGCAAACATTTCGCAATAAACAAATCTAAGCATTACTTTGAAGGCCTCAGCGGTTGTGTCGTTAATCCTAATCTCATTTTCGTCGGACTCCCGAAAGCTTCCCGAAAACATGGCTTCAAATACTGGACTCTTCATTGACATCACGAGCTTAAGCGCTGGTATTCGTTGGTCTTCGATGAGGAAAATGACATCACTTTTAGACTCATTTAAAAAGTAATTCATTTCTGGATATTTGTCGTCCATTTCTGTCGTTTCCTATAATTAGTTAAAAAATGAAAAATTGATTTAAATTTTAATAAAATCTATTAAACCCATTCTAAAGTAAGTTGAAAAAAACGCAAGAGTGCGTGATAAGCGTTGCTTAGCAACTGCCGCAAAAACACTTAATACAATAGGTATATACGTCAAAAATGTAGATTGTTTTCTAATTATGTGTGAAAATCGTCAAAAACGGGGCAAAGGTAAGGCCATTCCAGGAGAGACAAGATGTTTAATTTTGGCCGATATAACAAATTCGAACCAAACCAAGGGATTAATCTCTGAATTGGCGTAAAGATATTCCCGGTCCTATACTTCCATTTGGAGGATCAAAAGGTAAGTGATGACCATCGCAATGCTTTGTTTTAATTAGACAGCCGGATTCCCCTAGAAATGGTTGTTTCTCTCCAAAGAAAAGGAATAGATTACCGAATTACAATATCACTGATATCGATAGCCGAGTAATCGATGAAATGATCATCGATTTCTACGGAGAGAATACTTTGCCATCTCTTAAGGATCTCTACAACAGAATGAAGAGGTCAAGCAAATATAAAATATCTTTTAAAAACAGTTGCAGAGCTACATTTTATAACCTAATGAAGAGGTAAGTTTTCCCCTTTATTGCTTGATAATTTAATATTTTTTGAATTAAAAAGGTATGGTTATGTCAGCCAAAATGCAAAAAAGTTTATGAGGCAACAGAAGATTAACCAAGAAAATATTAAAGCCTTAAGAATAAAATATTTGAAGACTAAGAGAGAATTAGAAAGAGAACATCCAGTTGTTTATCTCGATGAAAGTTCAATTGATAAGAATTTCATCAGTAATAAACTTTTGGCTCCAATTCATACAAGATATGAATTAAATTTACCAATTGGTAAGTCTCCAAGGAGAATCCGACTGTCTAATTAAAACAAAGCATTGCGATGGCGATCACTTACCGATTTGAATGTTATTATAATTAATATTTATTTTTAAGGCCAAGGAGTTCGATATAACGTTATTCACGCCGGTGGACAAGAAGGCTTTGTAAAAGGCGCTCCAAAAATCAAAGCGAAAGAATCACTAGATGCAGAAACCTTTGAGAAATGGGTCAAAGAGCAGTTATTACCTAATTTATCAACAAAACCAACTGTTATTGTTTTTGACAATGCCTCACCACATTCCCGAAAACTTGAACGGTTAGTTTCTACGGCCATCGCAATGCTTTGTTTTAATCAGACAGTCGGATTCCCTTAATTTAGCCAACCAACGGCCAGCTGGAGGGTTGGCGATATCAAGGATTGGCTTCTAAAGAATCAAATTATATTTGATCCTAAACTGAAGAAACCTGATCTACTATCACTGGCCAGATCTCACGCAAAAGATAATGTTTATGCTGTGGATCAGATAATTCGAGATTCAGGTCATATAACTCTTCGAACTCCACCTTATTCTTGTGAGGTATTATTGTGAGCCATAGCAATGCTTTGTTTTAATTAGACAGTCGGATTCCCCTGGTTCAACTAAATTTATTTGCAGTTAAACCCTATTGAGGAGATCTGGTCTGAATGGAAGCATATCATTGGCAAACACAACTTAAATCTTAAATCACAACAATTTGAGAACTATTTGTCGGAAGTGTTTGATATAATTGAACACTCTAAACACTGGGAAAACTATTGTCGACATTTGGCCAAAATAGAAGGAGATTACTGGATATCTGATAAAATATAATTTTTGTTTTGTTTTAATTAGACAGTCGGATTCCCCTGGTTAATGACCAGGATTTTAAGTCTATTTTCAATAAAGTTATTTTGAGGCTAATTAACATTTGTCGTAATTTATTTTCTATAATTGGTAAGTTAGGGCTATGTGTGTTATGCACTCTTGCGGTTTTTTTCATCTTACTTTAGAATGGGTTTAAAATATAATTCATTTTTACCATAATTTCAATAAATATTCAAATGTGTCTCAAATCAGGAAAGACTTTTGAGAAATAGATTGAAATTGTATTTGACTTTAAAATAATCAATGTATTGAATGGTGTGATACCAGTGCTAAAAGTCATTATACAGTACTTTTCCAGAGATAAGAGTTAACAAAATCACACAGAATATATAAGTTTAAAATAATTTCCATGAAATTGTGATTTGGTTTTCATTTTATTCATAGTTTTTATGGATTTTATATGAGTTTTGCTATAAATTAACAAATGGTTTGAAATAAGGACTTATTGGTTAAATCAATACTAATATTCAAAGTCAATGAGAAATTTATTAATACCTAAATAAAAGTACTTTTCCGGACATCAGAGTCATCTTAACCCAAGGTTTTGTAGATTTGTGAATAAATGTCAATTTGTTTGGCATTAATAATAAAGAGATTATTAAAATCTTTCCAATAAAATTGAACTTTTGGAATGTGCAAGTTACTTTGGTTTCCATACACCAACAACAAGAGTTGGATTTCTTAAGCAATTAATCGATTAAATACAACAATATTTCTGATAATATTTGGATTGGTTTGAAATAATCGATAGTATCGTTAAACCCCCACAAAATATATTGCATGATAACGTTTATTCACAATACTATATAGGTTAATTAAAAATCAATACAATCTAATACATAGTAATATTCATTATATTTTCATTAATTAAGATATTTATTGATTATATTATTGACATTAATATCATTTGATATATTTATAATTGCGTCGCATTAATTGAAAAGATAGTTGATCAGGTATATTATTAAAATCATAAATATTAGCATTTAAAATATTTAAATACAAAATTAATTTTGAATACAATGACAACAATTATGTATAAATTGTTGAAATGTTTTGCAATTAAAAACAATATTAGGACAATCATATGGACAGTACTTTCAATAATGAGATGGATTAATAATATCCTGTATAACATTAAGAGAGATAATTTCACTGAACAAGATGAGTTTGAAATATGTCAATACTTATTTGAATCTATAGGCGAATTATCGGTTAGTTCTGCTTGTACCCTCTATTTTAGCTTTTAAACATTTTTATGGGAAAATAATTATTGATTTCAAATAATATTATCGATTATTCAAATCAATATCGATTTTATAAATAATTTATGGTTTAAATACAATTTATTTATATTTTATGTCATTTTCTATTCAAATAATATCAAAATATATTTATTTAAAAGAAATTTTTACATGAACAAGGATAATATCATATTTAATAAATTAAAATAATCAGTGATGTCTAATTTATTAAAAGCAAGTTATCGTAAATTGAAATTTAGTTTATATTCAATATCACTGCATATAATTCAGATATCGAGTATATTAAATGGTTTTATAAATAATCACCAGACAATTAATTTCACTGAACAAGATGAGTTGAAAATATGGGAAAGATTTGAAACATTTTTCTCAAAAACATTGTTTTTTATTTCACGTTCTTCTGATGAATATATGAATGGATATCGAAGTAAATGGAAATTATTTTTATGTGTTTTTTGTAAATTCAATTCAATGTTAGTTGGGATCAGGTATTTGATTGGTGTTGTGTTTGTTGACGGCTCCTATAGAGATCTGACCTGTAATGCTAATCACTACCTTGGTAATGCGAGACTAATTAATTTGACAATGTTTGGTGGTATAATCACTAGTTGTATAGCAATTAACTTTCTGATAATTTTCAAATTAGAGGTCCAAGGGAATCTTGAATTACTAAACTTTAATTATAAATTGAAACATAATTTACATATTAAACAACTAAATCATGAAAATCGAGCGAAATATTATAAATTTTTAAATATTTGCACCAAGATATTTTGGCCAACATTTTTAATCATTTGTTTATCAATCAATTTATTGGTGAATATATCGCCAATATTAGGCTATTTTGACAAAGCACTGAATTTTTCATTATTAGCGCTAATTATCAATACATTTATGAACTCCTTTTGCATTTGGGATATAACATCACTAATTGTAGTTGGTGCAATACATTTTTATATTGGAACATTATATTTCAAATATCAATTTATTCAAGTATACAATGAAATGATATATAATATAAAACATAATAGAAATAGAGATTTATTATTAAACATTGAAATTCATAATACAATTGCAAATGAAGTCAAACTATTGAACGATAATATCGTAAAATACGCAATTTTTGTTGTTATGAAATTAATTAAGCCTGTTTATAATATTATAATTTATTTAGTATTTTTACCCGAAACAAAAATTTACTATTCTATAATCGGCATTAAATTGTCCATGATAATAATATTTGCAACATGGTCATTAACTTATATTTGTACAAGGATTACCTCTGCATCACAAATGCCGTTAATGCTTCTCAACTCATATTTATCAAGATCAAACAATAGACTAAACAAGCAAGAGAAATTGAAGGTTCAATCATTTATTGAGCACTTGTCTGAATATGAAATTGGTTTCACTTGTTATGATTTGTTTCCTTTAAATAGTTATAACTATTTTGATTATGTTTTTGATTCAGTCGCCAGTTATTTATTGGTTCTGGATCTAATTAAAAAGTTGGATTTTTGAATTGTTACCTAAAGAAACTTTTATTTTATTAAATGAAACATAAATTGAAATACAATTTAAAATATTTGTTGAAAAGGTTGTGCTCTTCTGTTGAGGAAAGGGTTATATTTATATCAAAGGTTTATCCAACAGTTGACCTAATTTTCAGGACAACTGGACTTTCCTTTGAATGCGTTTATTGATTGTATTCTAAGAATTATATCTTAGTTTAAAGTTTCTGTTGGTTTTCAAGTGAAAACTAAATATTATAATGAATATAAATTGTTTATGAAGTTAACAGGAACACTTTACATATTGGATATTATATTCCCATTAATTGAAAGTTATTGATTATATTATTGATAATTGTATTCACATTAATATAATATACCTGAACCAATATCTTTTCAATTGATGCGTCTTAATATTTTATATTTTTAAATATTATGGTCAATAAAATAATCAATGAAATATTTCCTGTCAACCCTGAGCAGATAAATATATATATTCTGGCTTTATATCGATTACAACTGTTTGTCTTAAATTTCAGCTAATAATCGATAATATTTTTAAACAAAAGGATTTAATATTTGTATCAATAATACAAGAAATTGTATTTATTTTTGAAATATTATAACAAATAAAATCAAATTTCAAACTATTTTCACATTAAATGCAAATTATTTTCTATTTATTTATTCTATGATTTGATTTGTTATTCATTTCAATAAAATGATAACTAATTTGTTGACAAAACACTTGTGATGTGAATAATGTAAATAATATTAAATACAAAATTCAATTAATATTTTCAAACAATTATTTAAACAATATTTTTATCAATAATATAGGGTTGGGTTGGGTCTACTCCGACTCTCAGGCAAACATTTAATGAAAAACGACCCTGTTCCTTTGAATAGAGTAGTGTAAACGTAAAAGATAATTTTTATCATTGCCTCATCGCTATAATTAAACTTATTTCTCACGGGGTATTGTATTATATATTATATTCTCATTGGTTTATTGATAATTTTATTCACATTAATATTATTAAAATACAGAACAAGAAATATTAAGAAATATTAATTGAATAGATATTGGATCAGGTATATTATAATCACACGCTGTACCTACATATCTCCTAAATGTGTTTGAATTTAATAAATTAAATATTTTCACAATTTTCTGATGAATATATGAATGGATATCGAAGTAAATGGAAATTATTTTTATGTGTTTTATGTAAATTCAATTCAATGTTAGTTGGGATCAGGTATTTGATTGGTGTTGTGTTTGTCGACGGCTTCTATAGTTTCAATGTTAAAGTATATTTCTTAATGAAAATATCCGTTAATAAAGTAAATATAATAAATAATTGATAGACTAGTTATTATTTATTAAATAGTGGACCTTTCACATTTATTTATACCGCCACACACACATACAAAACAAAACATATTCCAGTTCCTTCGGTGCATAAGTATAAAAACAACTATCCCAGATTCTGATAAAATAATAATGATTATCTTGATAACCAATGATAATCAAGATGATGTTAATATTAGTTGTATCAAATAATTCTAATTGTTAAATATGTTGAATGAATAGTACTAGCAGGTTAATTTTGATTTGTTCCTGTATATTTAAAACTATGTCATATTATTAGATATTATTGTAATAATGAATAAGAATAATGGATAACAATATCTGAATGAACCTTAACTTGGCATTTAAAACAGAACCCGGTGACCTATCTCAATCACCATAAACAAAAATTATTGAAATTGAACAATTGTTACAAGGTAAACTGAAAATTAGCTTAAAAATGATTGTTTCATTGAATGAATAAAATGATTATTTATTATTATAATTTGAAAACTATTTGTTATTAATATTGTTTTCAATTAATAAAAAAATGATTGAAATTTCAAACAATACTTCAAAATATCAAAAAATGTTTTGCTTTCATATGTTATCTAAAACTTTGTCTGATATTTATATACGATATAATAATTGATGTCTTTTTCATTGAAATTTGTCATTAATTTGATTGAATTTAAGATGAAATTCAAAAAACAATTTTATTTTTCTCTTAAAATCTTGAATTCAATTAATTGTTTTGAAAAATTAAAACAATAGGAAATTAACTGTTATTTTAGGGTTTTTGTAAAATATTTAAATATTTTTATGCACACACAGCTCATGTAAATAATTGAGAACTTGTATATTTAATTTATCCAATGTCACTCATATTTTAAGGTGCATTTTATTATTAAACTATTCAGGCATTCAAGTACTCAAATTTCAGCAGACATTGAAACATAAGTATAAAAAATCTATACAATTGAACGGTAATATCAATTTAAATATTATTGGAAGGGGAGGAAAGGGGGGTATAGTATGAAGGGGTATAATTTATTATTGAAATTAATTTAATTGATCGAGTAAAAATTCTTATTCAATAATAATAAATCAAATAAATTATATAAAAATATTTTAAAATTGTTTTTCATTGTTAAGACAACAACAAAAACATTTCCGAAGGTTTTGTTGAGTAAAAAATGAAATCAAAATATTTTTAAATAGTATTTAGTTTTGAAATAAATTTTTTAATTAATTGTCAATAAATATGAAACTAATTACTGATTTGTTTCACCAATACTGACAGTAAATGCCAATTAATTTAATGCAAACAAAAATCACTGTTTAAAACGTAATCCAAACAAAAACTCTGTGATTAAAAAACTATAAATAAACTTTTAATTGACTAAATATTTTCATTGAAAATATCGATCAGGAATTACCCCTGTACCATTTTGCGCACATGTCTTTCCCATCAAAACAACATTGTGTTTAATAATAATATAGTATTTGATAAGTATTACAAAATCATTGATACGTTTAATAAGTAAAGAGTTGTTTATATGTAATAAAATTTGTTTTTAATTTGTTTTTAAATAAAACTTTTTATTCATAAACATTATTATCTTGAGATCAAATAAGAGATAAAAGAGAAATGTACATTTATTTTCATACATTTGTTGTTTTTAATCAATCAAATGACGTGTGCTTTTAAATAATAACAAAATATTTTTGAAACACTAAATATTATTTCATATTTTTGTAATGAAATGAAAAACAATTTTTTTGCATTTACTGTAAATATATTTTGCACTAAAACTGCACTGATATTATAATTGATTATTCAAGTCTACGTAAATCTCCTTTACTATCAATTATATTTAAAATGTCTCAGTATATAAATGTTTAGACTATTAATTGGGGGAAAGAATATAATTATATGATTTGTTTGATTGAAAAATGAGATTCATTTCACTCTTAATTCAATTTTGTTTCATTTGTTTTTCAAAATATTGTGAAACAGTTTCAATGAAAATGTTGTCTCAGTTATAATTAATTACAGGAAAAGTCATTAAACAATTGAAAACTTACTTTAAATTAAGTAATAGTTTTTTTTGTAACCATTTTTCAGACCCAATGTCTGACTCTCTCATGAATTGATTGATTGCAAACTAATGTTAAATATTTTGAACCAAAAAAATTGTTAATTGAATTCAATCTCTGAAATCATTTGTTTCTGTAATAAATCTCTGAAAACAGAGGAAATGTTAAGCACTTTATGTAAATATAGTTAAACCCCTAAAACACTGAACACTTTAGCAATAATTATAACACTTTTCGCAACCAATAGATCAGTTATTCATTAAAAATAACAAATAATTTGTTAAAAATTGATATTTTATTCACACTATTGTGTAAATTATTTCTCATTAGCTTTCATTTAATCATTGAATTCAAGGACAAAATTACAATTATTTTAATATCAATACAAATATTCATTAAAACACTTAAGTGCTTGAAAATTAGTGTCATTTAAGTGTCACATAAAATACCCCTTCACAATTGATAAATTATTTATTAAATAGGTTTATATTTGACGAGGATTATTTTGAAAGTATTAAATAAACCCCTGAATACTATTGTATTAAACGAAACATAAAAACAAATTAAAATTCAAAAATCATTCAATCATTTCATTGAATGTCAACTAAAAGCTTAAAAATTGAATAAAACATTAAAAACAAAACGTCATTTCACTTATGAATAGTTGAATAATCAATTAAATTTTAAATTTATAAGCAAGGTATAAACAAATCTTGGTCAATGATTACCTGAACTGTAGAGGGGGAATCAAAATAAAATTGATTTCAAACCCCTTTTCAATATATATCTTTAGTTTATACACAAAGGTATGCAAAAAATAAAACAAAATAAACCCCTGAAACACATAAATAAATAAAAACATATCTGAGATTTTTATTACAGTAAATATTCAGACATTAAAATTATGACCAAGAGCAAAAAAGAGAACAGGTTATACAATGTAGCTTAAATCTAAATTTTATACCCCTTCAGGTGCATAAATATAAGAAAAAATTATCCCATAATCTGATAAAATAGTAATAATTATCCCTGAACTGTTGTCCTCATGCATAGGGGAATCACCCATCAATTTGAATGCTATTTTGAGAAACTGGATATCTGTGCCGAAAGGAAAGGGATGAGTGAAAGCAGTGCTCATTATTTTGTTAATAAAATACAAAACCATTTTTATCCATAATAACCACTTATTTGGTATTCATTTATTCAATATCAATGACTTTTGACGTGTCTGACCGGCCCCTCACTACCAACCCTGATCCGCACACATAGAGTATATACACAACAGGTCTTCTGACCTTTAATTTAGATTCAATGTTAATACTCATCAACGGATTCATTGTTTTTATTGATTATACAGCCAATGGTTAATACCTTTTAGGGGCTAAGGGTTAAGATTAGTTGTCAGTATCACATACTTTAAACCCTTTTTTAAGGGGGAAATGCATAATAAATGCTAAAAATATTTTATGTAAATTATCCCTTGTCATTCAAGAATAAATATGTTCATTGTACTTACAGTTTTTAAATAGTAGCTTGTACATTTATAAATAAATTATAATTTGATTGCGAAATAAAAAATTACATCAAAATTGAATGAAATGTGAGAAAGGGTTTGGAATTTCCACAAAAAAATAGTGAATTTTGTTTTCATTTGAAATATTTCTTAATAACTGACTATGGATTTCAAGGGGAGAACCAGTGCTTAGCGTTTCAGTAGTATCAAAGGGTGGGTAGAGTTTAATGGCTAGTATATTATTATCAAATGCTTCAAGTTCATAATTGATTGTTTTTCTCCTATCACTTGAATATTAAGATCAAAATCTCATTAAAGATTTCAAACAATTTTACATAACATTAGATAATCTTTGATATCTTAGTGATGTTAAAGTGTTATCAGATTATAATCAAGGTCACCACAGTTCGGGGGCGTTTACTCTGGATTGTATTCTGGAAAATACCTATTATAATGTTTCACATGATAGATTCAATACACTAATTATATCCTCAGGGGTTTATTGAACATTTAAAAATGCAATAATGTTTTTGTTTACCCCCTTTTATTGATAGTAGTGATTGTATAACAAATCCGATTATGTCCTCCAAGGTTAGGATTATGTCTGAAAAATGATTTAACATTCTAATATTATTGTTTATCATTTAATCGACAAGATATTTAACTAGTTTTTGGTGAAAGGTATGTCTTATCCTCTTATGGAAAGGTGTTTTCGTTTACTGTAACTAATGCTTTAAATCACGTAATATTGAGACAAAAATACTTTGAAGACGTGATAAAAATATTGCGAAATTATAAACTGGATTGTTTAGCAGAAAATCCCAGAACCTTTAGCAACAAGTTCTTGTCCTACAACTTAAAATCAATGCTAATAAACCCTTAACATGATTTATGGCCCCCTTTGCGAAATGAGCATCATTCATTTATTGACTGCGAAAGGGGGTTATAAATCGTATTAAACAAAATATTCAATCAATTAATACAGTATTATATTTACACTCAATGATTGACTCAAATAAGGGGTAAACGTCATCATTAATAATATGAATATAATTTACCCGTCACTTAAGATTCTAATTAATAATCAGTCTCCTATTCACGAAGCTATAATTAAATCGTACGAGAATCAATTATCCCCTGAAATGAGTTGCAGGTCTTTGACATAATCAGGTGTTAAAACTGTCAAAACTATACATAAGTGTGGATTCAATGACAAAAGGGGTTGTTCTCAGGTCTACGACATTGAAATTCAAATTAAAGGTTAAGCGACAAAAAAAGGTGCCATAAATTTTAAGTGCAATATAACTCCACATATAAAATGAGATCTTTGGCCCCCTTTTACAGGTGGGGGTGTGAAACCCCCCTTTACTGTTGCTTTCGCTTAGAAATTAGACTTAAGCGACAAATTAATATGCATGACATTGATAACCTGTGATATAAACTTGATCAGATTAATTTATATTACTTGGATACAATTATCTGGATAATTTAAAATTCACTGTTTGTTGCTCTATTGCCAAAATGTAACTTGGTTGTCCAATAAACCCATTAATGGTTATCTTAATTAACAGTTTCACTGAGATTTGAAATTAAATTTTTTGATTTAATTAATAAATTATTTGAAAATAATTTTCTTTTATTTCATAATTGATATCAAATATTGAAATCAAAACTCATATTAATATTTATAACTAATTAAGCAAACAATTTCATTGAATATTTAAATAATCAGTGATATTTTATAACAAAAGGGGAAAGTCTTTAAACAAAAAACAAATCACTGAACTCTCAGATCAATAAAACCATCAATATTTTCAGTGAAAACGGTAATAAAAAGACCTTTTCTCTACTGAATTTCAATTTCAATGCAAATGTAATTAACTTTTTTTTCTTTTGAAGCAATGACTTAAGGATTGAATCCATTTTCCCTATCACTGGCTTTAGTGGTCAAAGTACTTGTAAAGATATATCAAAAGCACCAAGGGAAAAATACAATCATAAAACTAATCTAGTTAATAGACACTAGTAAAGTACAATGTTAAATTTTTATAAAGATAAGGAAATATTGGAGTTTTATTGCACTTTTCTTAATTGATATGTGTTTTGCAAATACAATATTTTGAAATATTTGGTGTCACTCAACAACATTAACCTAAATATTGATAAACGATATATCAGTTATCAAACATTTCAATATATTCAATGTCATTTCAATTGTAAATTCATTATGATAATTTTAAGTAATAAATAAATGCTTTAATTTAAAATATTTTTATTATTGTAATAAATTATATTCAATATAGACAATGTAATTTTTTAAATTAAAATCTTAAACCCCTTAGTTTTTAAAAAGGGGCTAAATATTTATTGTTTTTAATAAATCTTTAATAATTTATGATTAAATGCAAAAAAGGATGATAATTAAAGAATTTTCCAGAATTCTGGTGCATTTTTAGTGCAAAATCAACAACAAGTTGTATTACAGTATCGGAACTGAAACAAATAATCGATTAATTATTTGATAACAATTGGAAAACCCCTTGAAATATATGCTTTGGAAATTTATTTTGAACACAAAAATGTGATTTTTATTTAAAAAACCTTTTGATTCAAACGTCACACTAATAATTATTATTGATAGGAGAAAGGCAGGAGAGAAACAGGAGAGAGACAGGAGAGAGACAGGAGAGAGACAGGAGAGAGAAACTCGTTTTGCAAGTGAATATTGAAATCATTTTATACTGTATTTCAATCTCTTATATGTTTTAATAGTTCAATAGAATTGAGTGTAAAATTAAAATAATAAAAATATACACAAAAGATAGGGAGAGAGAGAGTGAGGGAAGGGATTGCAAGCACTGACACACTGGCATAGGTATGGCTTGGCAGTCGTGCAACTTATTTTTTGCTTGCTTACCTGACGTTAGACTCTAAAACCCTTGAAGGCAATTGTTTGAACCAAAATAAAAGTGTTGAACAAATTCTTGTATTCTTCTAATGATTAGATGATTTGAAGGCAAAGGATCTGCTCTTGTATTCAATAGTCATAGAAAACCACTGACTTATATATACATATATTTTTGACAGACGTCCACATTTATAAGCCATTCTCTTGTTGGCCACCAGTGGTTTGACATCTCTTTATTTAATACTCAATTTTGTCATTCAATAAAATACAATCATATTTTGTGCTCAATTAATAGTTGAAGAAAAATAAGTCTATTATTATATCATCAAAAAAATAATTCAAAAAGTTTGCAAAAGTTTTATCAAATTCTGTAAATATTAAGTGATTTTTGACACAAAAGTCTGATATTATTTTTATATAATATCAATAACCCCTTTCGCAACGGTAAACATGGATCTGGATACTAATAACAACGCACCGAAGGATATGAACTTCGCTGAAGGGACTGAAGGTAATTAAACTTGCTCAATTTCATTTTTGATTAAGAGTTTAACAATCTATAAATTAGTTTAATATTGAAGGAGAAGTGAAGAAAAAATGATTTTTCATGTCATTTACTACTCTATAGTATAGACTCCTCTTATAGTAGATATCATCTAATGATTAAAATTCTTCAAAACTCAATGACTTTCACTGTATTTTTCAGAGGGATTGAATGATCCAGACATTAAAATGTGAACGATTTCTTAGCCCACAGTAATGGTCTTAAAAACTAATTTAATTTTTAACAATTTTTATCAAATCTTTTTTCAACTTTAATAGCAATTAAGTCCTAATCTGTTATTCAAGAGTCCAAATAAGTTGCTATAAATTTAAGGGCAGTTATTATTTTTGTTTCACTTTTACTATAGTAAACATAAAAACCTTGCTTCTAAAAGGACAGGGAGTCTGTGTTTATATGTGTCTTGTAGTGTTAGCTATCATCTTTGCTATTCTGGATCAAAATTAAGAGTGAAAAAAGACCTTTTCTATTGGGCTTTTGAATTGTGTTTATTAGGAGAAAGTATTTTTTGTAATTTGATTTTTAGTGAAAGTTTTGTTTTGAATAATATTTTTGATATTTGAGTGAAAAGTCTGACATATATTCTGGTACTATGTCTGTCAAGCCAAAGGACCACTGGCTAAATGAGATCTGTATTGATGAAAATTGTAGGTGTCCACCAATAACACCCAGATAACCTGTATATTGATATAAATTTAGGCCAAAATAGGCCAAAAAATCAATTGTTTTGTTATATATTTTACAATAAATTAGTTTTTAATCAAATCTATGATTCAATGTCTACAGGTATGAGCACTGCTGTGGACTATGCCCGGCCAGACACCAGAAAGAAGCCGCTCTGGGATATGGATGAGGACATTGTCATCAGTGGTATTGCGGGCCGATTCCCAGAGTCTGATAATATGGATGAATACGCAAACAATTTGTTCAAAAACATAGATATGGTTACCGAAGATGACCGCCGATGGCCCACAGGTAAGCCAATATCCGAGGTATGATTTGTTAGTGAATTATTTCACGGGTTATTTGCGTTCATATTATTCAGATCTAAACACAGGAATCGTTGGCAGAAGTGGTAAACTCAAAGAGATTGATAAATTTGATTCCGTCTTCTTCAGCACCTTTGGCCTACTGGCCGATGCAATGGACCCACAGGCCCGGATCCTTTTAGAGACCACCTATGAGGCCATCTGTGACGCTGGGGTTAACCCGATGAGTTTGCGAGGCAGTCGTACCGGCGTTTATGTCGGCATCAATACTGTGGGTGAGTCTAAAGTTTATTTATAAGAGTTAGCAAGCGTTTAGGAAAACAGTTAATGATTTGAATGGATATAAAATTGTGATTGATCATATTTTCAATGGCAGTGTATTGAATATAATTGCTGTGAAATTATGTCAATACTGATTACAATTGGACTAAAATATTCTGAGTCATTATTAGTGGTGAAAAGTCCTTGTTATCTGAGAATAAAATTTATATTACACTCAAAACTAATATAATTATAGATAATATCAATCAACTCTTCATTGCATTAATATTTTGTCAAATAATCTTAACTAAACTTTCAATCAAAGAGTAAAAAGAGAGGGGAAAGGGATGTCAATGCCAGACATAGCGACCTTATTATGTGAACAAGGAAATCTAATAAAATTAGTTGTTTTTCAAAATTTATTATAATTTTTATTGTGATTATGAAAAATATCGATAATAATAACAATTATAATCAAAATCAAGGGAAAAAATAATTTTTCTTATAGGAGTAGGGTCTAAAAATAGACAACACTTTTTTCGTAATGATTTTCAATAATATTATTAAAACTTTGGTTACTATTAATAAAGTATTTAAAATATTTCCCCATATTTTCAAAATAATCGATAAATAGTTTCACAATAACTGCATAATAATTAGTGAATCAAATGATTGACTGAAAAACAACTGAATGTTATTTTTTTAAATTATTTTGTTTACAATTAAAATAACTATTCATTCACTCATCCAATCGATAATGAAATCAATTCAATGAGAAAAATGAGAAATGAAAAACAAAAAACACGTGAAAAACACATTTTAATTATTACGCGATATCTGCTATGAATTTAAGGACAATATTATTGATATTTATTTTTTATAGCAGTGAAAAAATTTCAATAAAATATTTACTGTAAAAAACTGATTTCAAAATCAAACAAATGCTTTGCAAAACACACACAACAAAGCAAAAGTGAAAATTCACTTAACATTAGATAAAAACACTAAAAAAAATCCATAAATTATTTTTTCTTTCGTTAAAATTTTCAATTCAAATAAAAACTTCACTTAACTTTCACTGTCTTTTCGTAGACATCAAGACTTTGAACTCAAATATCAAAGCAATAGTTTGTATCAAAAAAATCGTTATTACAGTCATGAATAGAGTTCTCTATTATTGGCAACAAAGAGTAATTCAAATCTCAAACTGACTGACAATTTAATTGTAGGGGAAAAGGGGAGGGTAATACTGATGAGAAAAACGAGCGAGGAGAGTGAGAGTGAGTCCGGTTAAGCACAGGTATATACGCTGTTGCATAAGCACTAGGTTAGGAGTAGTAAACTTAGGCTGGCTTACTGTAGCCAATAGACCAGATCATATGAAAATATATATACAATTAATGCTTTAAAAGCATTAATAAATCATTGATTTTATTACCACTACTACTACTACTACTGCTTCACAAACGCAAGTGAATGAACACTAAAATTATGTAAAATCTATTCAAAATACTAATGAATTTTCAGACAAAGCACTGGAAAAATAATTGACATTTAATTTCTGCATTCAATCAAAAGCCTAATTAATTCAGTGCTTAGTTTTTTTGGCCAAAGATTTTGATGAAAAGCACAAATATTTTATGTATTTTTTTCAAAGTTAAGGAAATTTTCTGATAATTTCTTTGCAATTAATTTCACTTTTAGATCACTTTTTTAGACTATTTCCTACGTGCGAGTGAACTCGTATAGTCCAGTCTTGTCTAAATGAGCAGGTCATTAATCCATGCACTTTTCTCAATGATATTGATGAAGGTGACCTCTCATCTAATTAAATATTTAGGAAAAAAATAACATTGCTATAATTGTCAGCTAATATTTGGTGCTTTAAATTCAATATCAAAACAAGCATTACGTGATCACTGTGTGTATATTGGATCACCTGAACCAGTCTTACTACTGATCACCTGAATAGGTGAGAGCACTGGTGGTACTGATTGTGAGCACAGAGAACAACAACAATAATATTATTGAGATTTATATCTCATATAGATTTCACTTATTATTCAATTGAAAGCTAATGTCTATTAAATAATGTGTTTTTTAATATCTGTTTTGTCCTTAACTGCACTTAAAGTCACATTAGATTTGCAATTAAATATTATTGGCTATTGTTTGTGCCCACACTTAAACTAATCTAAATTAGCACCCGGGGAGGTTTAGTGAATAGGCATACAGTTAGAGGAAAAAGTGCATTGTTTATCCAAATGTCTATTAAAATTAGGTGAAAATCGTTTTGTTATTTACGTGTTTAACATGAGTTTACATTAATAGATAAGACAATATTGTATGTCCCTGGGTGTACAGTAATAATAATCAATTATCAAAACAATTTCCTAATGTTTTTTGGTGTGTGTTTTCAGTAATGATTTTAGTGATGATCTCAAAGATAACGTTAAAAACATTTTCTTCAATAAAAGGTTTTGTAAATATTTTGCGATATTTTCAAACAATCCTTGTTTTTATATTTGATTTTTTAGAGATCCAGTGATATTTTCTCAGTGAAACAAATATAATGCAATGAAAATCAAAAGTTTGAATAAATTATTGATAAATAAAATACAAAACTATTTTTATATTCATATTTAATCTGAAATTTAAACTTAAAATCTTAATCTGATTTTGAAATCTCCAGCAAATAATCAGTTGATTAAAAGATTTTACTTAATTATGAGATTTTAATCATTGATTATAATTAAGGGGGAAAATCCAATGCAAATTAAGGGTGTGTGTGTGTAAAAAACAATAACAAAATTTCACATAGTCAATAAAAAAATAAGTTTTCAATGCATTTATAAATAAATGAATTTTTGTCACAATTATAATAATCATTGAAAAACACTTTAAATGAGGAAAAAATGTATTGAAAATTAAATCTGTTTTTTCTTGTGCTAAAAACATTTGATTATAAGTTTAAGTCATTATAATTAAGAAAATACTGTATTTGTATAAAATATTTTCACATTAATAGTCGCTTTAAATGTTAGACAAAAGACAATCAAACAATTGATTAATTAATTTTTAAACCCATTTTTAATACACAAAGTATTTATCAATAATTTGAAAATAAATTAAACATTAATTGCATTGAAATTGAAATCAAATTTTGATAAATCACTTCAAAAATAGCGCCAATTCTGTGATCACTGACAGACTTTTTAAACAATAAAACAACAGATAAACGATTTATACATTAAGTAAACACAACAAAACCGGTTAACTCAACACACACTGAGAGTTAACACAATAACACACACAAAGCAAACACATAAACACATTATCAGTTCAATGGCTGCTATTAGTGGTCAAAAAATCCAACACAAGAATCAAACCATTGATTGTCTTCTTGTGCCGCAAACCTAACCACTAATCCGCTTCTTGTGTCCCAAAGCCTGTGCCGATGGGTATCCGCAGAACGACTTCGAGGACTGCCGTCGCAAAGAGGCCGCCCTCTGGGTCTACGGCAGCTCTAAAGCCCTGTACGCCAACAGAATCTCCTTCATGTTTGACCTCCACGGCCCGTCCACTCTCATCGATACCGCCTGTTCCTCATCGATGGTGGCCTTACAGAACGCGGTGGCGGAGATGAGGACCGGCAACTGTGAGGCGGCCATCGTCGGCACCGGTAACTTAGTTCAGGCGCCCTTCTCTAACCACGTGTACACCTCTATCGGACTGCTGGCCTCTGACGGCAAGTGCAAGGTATGGGACAAACGGGCGGACGGTTTTGTGCGCTCGGAGACCGTCGGCTGTCTTCTCCTTCAGCGGCGATCGGCGGCGAAGAGAGTCTACGCGACAGTACTTCACGCGAAGACAAACACCGATGGCTTCAAAAGCATTGGTCTCTTCTCTCCCTTTTGGTTACGACAAAGGGATCTAATGATTGA
>JAQGAT010000971.1:0-19605 GCA_034687845.1 Pantelozetes paolii
AAGTCTGGCCGGAAGTGATGCCGAAGACAATCGTTGCCATCGATGGCCAAACAGTTTCACACTTTTGGTCAACAAATGCATCACTTGTTATGAAATTTCATTCATTGAATGATTTCATTCATAAAAACACTTAAAAATCCAAAACTTATAAAACGTTTTAAAAATAAAATCAATTTTTGAACCCTTTTATAGGATTTGTGTTTAAATTATGTGATATTTAGTGAAAATTAAAACACATTTCCCTTTAAAACAGATTTACGTTATGTTTGAATGCATTTTTTGTTTTATGAATGAATTGAAAATAGTATTGAAATAAATAAATACCTTTTGTGTCAATGATTTTACAAACAATTGAATGAATGAATTGAATGTAAAAAAGGACTGAAAACTCGTTTCAAAATGTTTTCATTGATTCTTGAATTGTAAACAAATGTTTGATTTAAATGTCATTTAAATATCTTTAACACAATTGAGTGGAAATGGATGTCAACGCCAACCGAAGTGTTGGCCAAAGTAGCGGCGGTTCAGAGTATTTAAGCCTTGAGTTCGGGCCCATAGAGTCTGTCCATCGCTGGCGTCGTTGCGGTGAATGCGATGAGTTTGTGGGCAGTCGTCGGTCCAAACATACGATCGTTAGCTATAAGTCAGCCATTTATGTCTTCGGCGGCGATAATGGGAAACATATGTTGAATGATTTGCTCAGATTTGATGTCAACGACAACTCCTGGTGCCGGGCCTTCACGTTAGGGGTTCCGCCGACCAGTCGTTACCATCACTCGGCCGTTGTTTACGACAACTCTATGTTTGTCTTCGGAGGTAAACAATGACTAAATATATTGAAACCAATGTCTAAATGACATAAATTGATGGATCGGTAGGTTATACGGGTGACATACACTCCAACTCTAATCTCACGAATCGTAACGACTTATATGAATACAAGTTCACGTCCGGCCACTGGACTGAATGGAAGTTTGACACCAAAATGCCTGTTCCCCGCTCTGCCCACGGATGTGCTGTTTATGATAATAAGCTCTGGATATTCGCCGGTTATGACGGAAACGCTCGTCTCAACGACATGTGGACAATAACACTGACCGGCGATCACAGGGTATGGGAAGAGGTTCAACAGAGCGGTGACTGTCCTCCGACGTGCTGTAACTTTCCGGTAGCCGTTGCCAGAGATTGTATGTTTGTATTCAGCGGCCAATCGGGCGCTAAAATGACTAACGATTTGTTTCAGTTTCACTTCAAAACCAAATGGTATTTGAAATCAGTTTTTATTTAAATATTAATTAAAACCTAAAAACTCGTTAACAGTTGGACTCGAATCGCGACAACAGAGCACATATTAAGAGGTGCTCCGCCGCCACCGACCCGACGGTACGGCCACACAATGGTTGCCTTTGATCGACACCTTTATGTCTTTGGCGGCGCCGCTGATTCAACACTTCCGAGTGATTTGCACTGGTATTCAATATTCATGCGTTTGTTTTGTCTTTATTTAAGTTTTGTTTTTAGTTTTGATTTGGACACAAATACGTGGTCTGTAGTCCAACCCTCCACTGATAGTGAGATACCTTCGGGTCGTCTGTTTCACGCGGCAGCAGTCATTGACGACGGGATGTATGTCTTCGGGGGAACAGTAGATAACAACGTGAGAAGCAGTGAATTATTTCGGTTTCAGTTCTCTTGTTATCCGAAATGCACTCTTCGGGACGACTTCGGGAAACTTCTAGAGAAAAAGCAGACGAAAGAGGAGACGAACTTTTATGACCTCGAATTTATTGTCAGTGGTATTAACGGTACAAAAGAGGCGACAATTCCCGCACACATTGCCTACTGTGCGGCCAGATCTCAGTATTTAAGGAACAAAATAAGAGCCGCACAGGACCTCAGACTCGACACTAAACTGGTGGAGTCTCAGAAGACTACCAGTGCTGTCGATAAGCCCAGACTTCAGATATTACTGAAGAACGTGAACCCGGAAGCGCTTGAATTGGTATTGAACTACATATACACCGATAGAATAGATCCGAACAAGAAATCGGGAAATCCTTTGAGTAATAAAATAGTGTTACTAATGATGGATGTCTACACTCTGGCCGATAAGTTCCTGATGAAGCGTTTGGAGCACTTGTGTGTCCTATACCTCAACGCAGCCATAAATCACTCCAACGTTTTGGTCGCCATTCAAAACGCGGCGGAATTGGAGTTGGATTTCATTAAAGTATTTTTTGTTTTACTTTTTATTTGGTTTTTATTTTCAATTATTTTCAGGAGTTTTGTATGAAATTCATTGTCAAAGAGAACAACTACTCGTGTATTGTAATGTCCAAAGAGTTTGAAACCCTTTCCCAACCCTTAATGGTTGAGATTATTAGACGAAAGCAAATGCCAAACGTCCGGACATTTGGTCCAAATCTGGAGACAAAGCAGACGAACGCAACCAATAATCGGGAAAAGGCTTATAAATGTAGTGCCAATGGCTTCGGAACGACATTAGAACAGGATATGGAGCTCTTCCTCACGTTTTCTGGCAAAGAGTTCTGTGATATAACTCTTATTGTTGACTCCACTCCTATAACAGCCCATAAGAGTGTATTGGCCGCCCGTTCCGCCTATTTTGAGGCTATGTTTCGTTCACTTCCTCCTCAGAACAACACAGTGTCGGTCACTATCGGAGAACTGATTCCTTCTGTTCAGGCATTTGAAACACTTCTTCGGTATATATATTACGGCGACGTTGTTATGCCACCGGAGGACAGCCTATACCTGTTCACAGCACCCAATTTCTATGGCTTTACTAACAACCGATTGCAAGCGTTTTGCAAACAAAACCTGGAAATGAATGTCACGTTTGAAAACGTGATTCAGATTTTAGAAGCGGCGGATCGGATACGGGCCGGGGATATGAAGAGACATGCGCTCAGTCTTATCGTCCAATACTTCCCGAAAGTGGCGCGACTGCCACGGATTAGAGACCTGAGCCGTGAACTACTTCTCGATATACTTGAAGCACTGGCAGACATCAGCACTGACTCGACTACCACTCCATTGCCAACCACTGGTATAACGACTGAAACTCTTCTCAACATTTGATTCATTATTTTAAACCATATTTTCATTCAATTATTTATTTTTAATTAAATTTTAGTTAAAATTTATTTTTGTTTCAGAAATTTCATAAAATTTAGTTTTATATGTAATTTAGAAACAAATGTTGAAAAATACCCCTTAAAGGGGGAAATGTGAATATTTTATTATATTTTTAGGGATTATTTTTGTCATTAATTAATAAAACAAATTCATTAAAATTGTTTGAAATCTAAAAGACCTGGACTATAATCAATGGATGCGCTTCCGAAGCAGTCAAACGCTTCGGTAGTTTTACGAGAATCACGTAAAGCCATAATATCTACCTTTCCTGTCACTGGACTGTTGGGCAGTAATATAAATGTAACCGACGCTGAATCAGATCGTAATTCAGTTATTCCAGGTTCTGTCAGACACTGGCCTTCATTGATGGTCGGGTAAACGGTTACGCTCTGGAAGTAAGCACCGGTCAGATAGCCATCAATCACTTTACCCGTGAGTGTCACTGAAATGGTGTCTAAATGTGAAGTCATTTGAATACAAATTCATTGCAATTTAAAAAACATTCTGTGAATCAAACCCTGAGTTCTCTCGCTGTCCTGCAATTGCAACTGTATTTTCATCTGAGCGGTGGACCCGTTCCTGAAGACGACGTCGTAATGGATCTGAAAAGCGGCGAATCGGTAGAGAGTAAGACAACTCTCGTTAGAGATTACACTGAAATTTGCGGTCAGTTTCTCGACTTCACTGTTAATGTTAACGCAATCGTAATAATACTCTCTTATTATAACATTCGTTGCTTTCAATCAAATAAAAGTCAATTTAAAACATATTTTAATAATTTATTACCTCTTGTGCTCTCGTCTTCATTGCTTGGCTCTGAGTGTTAAGAAATACAATGTTTTAAGTGATGGTAATGTAAATGTTTGATCCCTACCCTCATATTCCTCTTCAATCACTTCATTATCCATTTCCACTAATTCCTCGACATTACTCCTAACCCTCGACAGCGCTATTGAGTTAAACGATAATAAAAGTAATATTTTTACCAAAATTTTGGCCATTTTTTAGACAATATTAATAAATATTCAAAACTGACTTAATTTGTAAACTATTTATCAGTTTTGAACTGATTTTCACGAAAACATATTTTAAAACAAATTTTGTATCAATTTTTCTATTAATACACTGAAAAACATGTTATAATTGTATTAATGGTTGTATTAATGGATTAATTATAAAATACACCCTATTTTATGACCCAATACTCATTAAAATCTATTATATGTCACCTGAATAGTGATTGAATTGTATGAAAGATCTCTTTGACTCAAATTCTTGAATCATTGAAAGGAGGTATCAATTAATCAATTTTTAGATAATAATCTAATTTTTAAAAAACGTTAGAAATTTTTTCATTGTTTTAATTATTGACAAAATTTTCATAAAAAACTCAAAATAAATCTCAAAATAAAATTCAATAAAAATCACTAAACCTATTATCAATAAAATGTCCAATGTCATCTCATTCTGGCATTATTACAGGCAAAGCACAACTCAATGTGAATAATGCCTTATGTTTTCAATAATAACTTAATCTTTTATATTCTTGTCATTAGATTCCGAGTTATAGTCAAATGTTTTTTTTAAATGTTTTTTCAGTTTTATATAAAAATTGTTTTAATTTTTAATTATTTTTTGAATAAAAATGCTTAAGATTTCAATAAATTTAATCATTTTTGTCATAAATTTTATTTTTATTATTTGTGATGCAAATCGTAATTATGTTTCAAATGAATTCACAAAAAGGGGTGGTTTTAAGGCTTTTGAAGACATAAACGTATGGCGCGAGAGCTACAAGAAAACTATACTTGATAATTTAGATAAATTGCCAGAAGATGTGAAAAGCACTTTAATTTCTAAAGCAAATAAATCAAACACAAGTGAATGGATCCCTAAATTGGTATCAAAATTGAAATTAAAAAGAAATCAATATATTTATCATTATTTGTATAAAAGGTTTCGGAATATCTGGAATTCATGACAACTGGAAATAGAGTTCATTTTGAGACAATAGACACACAAAGAAGAGTACATTTAGTGAATCTGGTTATCGGAGAACTACTGACAAGAAATGGCACTTATATTAATCAGATCTGCAATGGTTTGTGGCTTATTATGGAGGAGAGCACTTGGGAGACACCTGGCCATTTACACATTCAGAAAGCCGGTTAGTATTGTTTCAAAATTTAATTACATTGATTATATTGATTTATAGGTCCTGGGCTCCCGGACCCGGATGAGAATGTAATAGATCTTCGCGCCGGAGAAATGTCGGCAACGGTTGCTATAATTAAATTACTTTTGAGGGAACCGTTGGACAAAATAAGCAAAATGTTTGTCAAGCAAAATAGACGTATAGTTTATCCGTATTTACATAACAATGACTTCTTTTGGATGGGATTTAAGGGACAGACCGTTAATAATCATAATTCTTGGGATAATTCAAACATTTTAAGGACAGCTCTGTTAGCCTTAGACGAGGAAACAACTCGTAATCAAGTAATCAATAGAAGTATTGAAAGCATTGATATATTTATCAATCAATACCCGAGTGATGGGGGCTGTGATGAGGGGCCGACATATTGGGGTTGGGCTGGCGGTCGGCTCATTGATTATTTAGAACTGTTATCTTCAGTATCTAATGGACGTATCAATTGGACAGACAATCAATTACTGAAACTTATGGGAGATTTCATATATAAAGTGCACATCAATGAAGACTTTTATGTCAACTTCGCTGACGCGCACGCAGTCCTCAAACCTGAGACCAATAGTGTCTTCAAATTTGGACAACTCTTTAACGACAATACAATGAAAGAGTTTTCATCTTTTGTCGCCAAAAGAGATAATTATCTCTCAATTACTTCTGTTTCAGACTTTTTGGGAAGTCTTTCAGTGTTTGTGTCCAATCTATTGACTTATTCTTCGGTTAAAAGTATTGAACCAAAAGCTCCTCTTTTGAGGGAATGGTATTTCAAAGACTTACAAGTAGTGACGGCCAGAACTAATCCAGGTGTGGCTAAAGGCCTATTCCTTGCGGCCAAAGGGGGTTCAAACCACGAGAGCCATAACCACAACGACGTCGGAAATTTCATTATCTATTTGAATGGAAAGCCATTCCTAATCGATGTCGGCGTCGGTGTCTATAATAACGTTACGTTCAGTAAAGACAGGTATAGTATTTGGTCGATGCAAAGCCAATGGCATAACTGCCCGACCATTAACGGCATTCAACAAAAAGATGGAAAACATTATTTCGCTTCAAATATCAGCTTCTCTTCAAATGAAGACACCATAAGATTCAGTGCAGACATTGCCGGCGCTTATCCTAAGGAAGCAAATGTAAAGCATTGGAACAGAAGTATTGAATTCAATCGTAAAACCAATACAATTGAAGTCTTGGATAAATATGAACTCAAGGAATGGTTTAATCCATTAAAAGTGCATTTTATTAGTCATTTGAAAACAAACAAAACTACCGGTGCTCTCAACTTCATTGACAAAGAAGATGGACTTTCTATGAAATACGACTCAAAGCTATTCAATGTTGAAATCGATGATAAAGTTATCGACAAAGAAGACAATCTTTTGAGGGATGTTTGGGGCGATTGTATCAATAGAGTGACTCTGATTGAAAAACAGGGGTTGAAGGCTCTTAAGGGGGAGTTCTCAACAGTTTTCTCTATTTTATAAAGTAATTGATATTTAACTCAAAAATTATTACAAATATTTTCAATAAAATTTGTTATTCAGTGAAGTTTTTGACGACATTTAACCCAATTCTCAAATATTCCTCATTATTAGTGATATTTAGCGGACAGTTAGCAAAAAATACGAACACAATCTCCTGATCCGGAAATAACAGGAGAAGAGTTCTGACCCCGTTTAGTCCTCCCGAATGCCAAAAATACCGTCTGATTGGAGAGGATTTGCATTTTTGACAATCGATTGGAGGGTTTAATGTGGAGACAACCCAACCGTGCGCTAAAAAATAGGCTTTAATTAAATGTCTATTCAAAACATTCAATTAACTCATAAGTTATGAGTCATAAGTCATACCATAGGAATGGGTGGTATTGGATGTCCATTCCTCTAATTTTATGACTCCATTCCAGAGCCTTTGAATCGTTGAGGAATTTATATGAACTGAAAATTAAGACAAAAAATTAATTTTAATTATTATTTTGCAAATCATTATTGAATTGGAAACACATTCACCGCTTTTTGAGTCATTAATACCATTAAACCAATTAATCATATGATTGCCAAATATAAGCAAATCAGGAACAGTAGATATCAGACCCCCTGAAGGCCAGTGACGCTTCTCAGACACTAAATCATCAGATAATAATGTATTCAAGATTTTTCCGTTTCCATAGGGATTGGGAGGCGAATCAGCATCTCTTATCATGTAATACCTGGCCCTATGAGGAATGATATACTCGTGTCGCTCACAAAGAGTTGAATTCATTCCCATGTCTTTAAACATCTTATTGATAGCACTTTCAAAGGTCTGGTTCAGCACTGACTCTATAATAGCACCCAATACTTGATATCCATAATTAGAATAATTGAATTGAGATCCCGGCGCTGATATCAGTGGCTCGTCTTTGAACTGAGCGATGGTTTGTGTTATGTTTTCTAACGTAAAGTTATTAAACAACTCTTTATATGATTGCATGACATGAAGACCCGCTGTGTGTGACATAACCTGTCCTACAGTTAGCGTTACGTTTGTGTTATTCCAGTGTTTAGTTGGAAACACATTAGGACTCAGGTATTTGTGCACCGATTCATTCAAATTCACTAATCCTTTATCAATAAGAGTCCCAATGAGAGCACTGGTAAGTGATTTACTTATTGATGCCAAACGCCAAACAGAGTTCACTTGAGTCTTGACATTATTTTCAATGTCTGTCTGTCCAAAACCGTCGGCCCATACCTGAGTGCCATTTATGCTAATTCCTGCCACAATTCCGGGAACTTTATGCTCATTACGTACTTCCTCTAAATAAATGACAGTTTTATTGATACCAGTGCTTACATTCAATTCAGGGGTTATTGTTGTGGATGTTATTCCGATTAATATGAAAATAGAGACAAAAATATTAAACATTTTTAATGATTTACATTAATATTGAAAATATATTGAAAAGTGTTTGCAAACAGACTTTAATCACAGGATTTTGTGTCAAATAATGATTTCAAACAATAATTTTTAAATTTTAGTTTACTTTATGAAATAATAATGAATTTTATTTTATTTGCATTTGATTTTAAAGTTTACATAAATGTAAGAATAATACGCATTTGAATAAATAATGAACAAGGTCACTGCATTACTGAGACTTTTGATACAGGAATAGTTTCTATGATTAATATTGTTGAAAATTAATAAATAATAAACATGTTGATGGGAGCAGGGCGAAAGTTCCACTCCTTATCTAGATCTGATAAGATCTCAAGGTTTTCATGTATAAATTTGAATGTCCTGTAAATGACTATATATTATATGTAAAACTTTCCACAACTTGTATGGAATCAGAGTTGTAATGATTGAGTGCTTAACAGAGAAGTAATAAATAGTTATAAAGTAAGTGTCCTTTAATATCCCGCCGCCCGAAGTTTGGCCTCAGAAGTGTGACCGAGATAATAAGAACATTGTGTGTGGGTGAGAGTTGCTATTAACAAGGTAAAGTGGCTCTCGTCTGCATCAATATGAACAAATGGACAAAATTTAAGTCAATGTCTAAAACAGAGATTATTTTTAGAAAAATCAGACTTTTATGGATAAAAAATAAACAAAAATTGTTTTCCATTGCCTTCTCCTTAGGTTTCAGTCATTTTATAACTTCTTTACCTCTTATAGAGAAATGTTTGGATCGATTCCTCCATTGATTGACTCTAATTGAAAAACAATACCAAAATGTTTGTTCAAATGCTAAGGATTTTTGTTTTTTATTGAATGCATGAAAAATCAGTTAAATTTCAATCAATTTATGAATGATTTGTACAAAAATTAAAAACTAATAAAAAAGCAATCATTTTATTGATTATTAATTTATTTCATACTTTTCTTTATTTCTGTTTAACTAATGATTGATTAGAAAACCCATTCCAATGACACACCCCTTATAGATGGGCCGATTTCTGGGCGGCCGATAAGTAATCCATTAAATGAAAAGAGTATTTGTCTTAAATCAAGTGAAGACACATTGAATTGAAATTAAATTTTGTTACAAATGTATTATTTGCCAAAATATGATGTCATTCTCAGCAAATCGTATGAAAGAAATGATATAAAAAATGTTATATTATTTTGCTTTTGTAAACACAGAAAATGTTGAGAAACTAATCAAAAACAAATACAAATACTATAGATATCTATGAAATTGAAATCAGAATTGAAGTAAATTTGAACAAAACAAGAGTTCATAACATTTTTTATCCTAAAAATATTCTCAATCAAAATGAAATCAAATGTTTTTATTACAGAAAACATTAGAAATAAATTGAAATTTTTATTAAAAGCGTCTTTTCGTTGATAAACAATATATTTATTGAAAATAACTTCAATCTATAGATCAGTTGAGAAAAGATATACGAAATGTATATAAAAATGAGCGAATGATTGATGAAATATTTGTTGAAAACACTTTACATGTATTCAAATCTTCCTTATATTTCTTCCCAACTAATGCTTATTTCATGTTTAATACAATTCAAGAAATATTATAATTCATTGAAATAAATACAAAATTTTCACTTTTACTAATGCATTGATCAATGTTTTATGAATTCAAAGAGAAATTCAAAATTTAGTTCATTATTACAATACTTTACTATTCATTGTGTTCTCAATGTATTATACATTTCAATGTATTTCTCGACACAATTTCATATCATTTTTCTTATGAATAAATAAATTTTTTTGATAAGCCATGCATTCATTCAATTGAAATGTTTCTCATCTTATGATATATTAATCTCTATTACGTTCTCAACAAAAGTATATATTTTATACTCTTTTGAATAAATTATATATAAATAGCAATTGAAATGTTGAGAAGAATTCAAATGAAAAACTTTTTGAGTTATTATTTGTTCAATAAAATATCAAAAATCAATTATTTAAAGACAAAAATTAATTTTATTTCATTGTTTGTGCAAAAATATCAATTAATTAAGCAAGAATAAAATTAATCATTTGATGGATGACTCAAATTTCAATAGTCATGATATAGTTTTCAAACTAATAGATGATTTAATTTATAAAATTTCAATGAATAATAAAATACGAAAATATGTTTAGAGAGCAGTGAATGTACGCAAAAGTGAAACCAATTATCGATAGCCTCTATGACTAAACTGAGAAGTTGAGCACCGGATCAAATACCAGCCCTGAATGTTGAGCAATGCCAGCGATGCCAGTATTGGACTGCAAACACAACTGGAAGCGATTGAGTCGATCTGTTGTTAGCGCTGACGACCGCGTGTTTCAGATAGCAATCGGTCTAATAATTCACTTCATTGTATAGCAAGTGATAGTCGAGTGAAGAGATGATACAAAATCTTATCAAATATTTAGAGAGTATTGACTCACCAATCGATAAAAAGTTGAATTCCTGTCAGAAAAAGGAGAAAAACTTAACGAAAAACTCTCGGATTTTTTGCTGAACTTTTCAACTTTAGAGCTATAATTCAACTATAATTCAAATTTTTGGATGTCTTTTCAAATTCAAGATATTATATGAAAATTTTCATCCAAAGAGTCTGCGAGTCTGTGAGTACTTCACATGTTTTTGACACTTTCTATATCCAGAAAATGATAGTCTATTTAAATATTCATTATTTTATATATTCTTTGAGTTTTATACATATATTTGGTGTTTGAGTCTCACAAATGAATAATTTATTTCAAAAGCATATCATATATAAAATGTTTGTTTTACTCTTACGAAAGACAAATATTTCTCTCAAATGTGTTTTCTGTGAATAAAAACAAAGAGTGAAACAAATATTGGGTTCACTTCTTATCGGATCGATAATTGAAAAAATATATTTGAAAACTAAAAGTTCAAAAATGAAGTGAATTTTTGTTTTGTTTTACAGAGAAATCCGATTCCCAAATGAATTTTGTCCATAAATTTAACGAAAAAACAATTTCAAACAAAAATAGTTATTTCTTTCAAATATGAAGCCATGAATGCAAAGGCTTTCATATTTTTATGACATTTTCTCTCAATTTATTGATTGAAATAGAAATTGAAAATTCAGTGAATTTGATACCAAATGTCTGACACTTAATGTAAATCATAATTACAGTGAAAACGAAACATCAGTTTTGGATCAAATATTTTATGGGTTTTGAGGATCAATAGAGAAGTTAATTAATAATTGACACAAATATTGCTATTTTTTATCAATAACTATGAAATGCTTTATAACTTTATCATCATTTCAATCGTATTTTTGATTGAAATATTTCAATAAAATTGGATTTATTTGAAGATTTTTATACAAAATCTAATGGCTTTTCATTGCTATAAACTATAGTATAAATGGTTGGCATCTGTTATACAACTATATTATTGAGAAAAATAAAATTTCATATATTCTTAGAGTTCATCCAAAATATAGTAAACATTAAGTGTTTTAAGTTTTATTTCAAAGTCTGTTCAGTCAAGCGATTAAAAAATATTTTTGATTTTTAAACAATTTTTTCATTTCATTTAACACTGGATTTAATGATACACTAAAAAACAAAATATTTTAAATCAATTGAAGTTTTAATAAAATATTCAAATGCTTTCATAAAAAATAATTAATACATTAAATGTTGAGATAATGATCTCATTTGAAGAAATCAATGATTGAATTTTGATTACAATAATAAATATAGAGTTTCGAAATCAATAGCATTATATAACAGATAAAACCTTTGATAGGATTCACAGAAAAACACGAATTGTTATTCAAATACCATTTCATTTCAAATCACAGTCTTATTATTACATAAATATATTTAAAGTACACTTTAAGACCAAATTATCAAAACATTTCATACTTTCAACAGTGAGTCAATTATTTCTCTTTTGAACTCTTTTTTTTCTTAACCAACATTAGATTAATTAATTGAATGATCCTGATTGTGATTATTTGTTGAAAAATAAGAGATTTGTTATCAAAGGTATGACAACTATAGTGCAATAATTTAGTGATCGTTTACTTAACTAAAGGCTAACTCAGGAGAAGATTAAACATAATTTAATATTTAATTTATTTGTTAATTAACTATTACTTAACTGAAGTCCAGTAATGAATGTCTAATTAACATAATTTTGTGCTTCAATGGCATGAATTGTCATTAAAATTAAAGATCATTTGATTTAATACTTCATTATATTTGATGTCAATTAAACCCTTTTTAGTAAATATTTTTAAATTTATTTTGAAAATAGTTTAATATTTGTGTGTATTTTGAATCAATATTAGAAAATTGTGTTTCAATGGTTTAGATGACATTTATCATATCATTTACCACTTCGTTATTTTCAATCAATTTAAATCCCTTTCCTCTCCAAACATCCCTCAGGCCTTTCACTGGTCTTTCAGCTCTGAAGAGATATTTGACACAAAAATAATTATTTATTTTCAGTTCAAATACTTTTAATTTAAAAAGACTTTGAATAATCAGAAATCAAATGAAATTTAAGTTTTTTATTCATAGATTGTATAAAACTTTTAATCAAAAGTTGACTTCAATTAAACCAAAAGTTGAATTCAAATAATTATTCATTGAATGAAACATTTAATCTAAAAATCGATGAATGAATTCAGACATAAATGAAAACAAATTCAATGTTCAGTAAAATAAAATTTCATTTTGAAAATTCATTCATTCATTCATTGATTACTTGTATTAAAATCAATAAAATTATTTAATTTTTTCAAATAATTTATTTTTATTTGAAATGTATTAAGAAATAAAATACAGTATTTCCAATTTAGTATTTGTGCTAGTACATTACAGTACAGCATTTTAATTATTTATTAATATTGTTTCACATATTTATCACAATTTTTATTTTATTTAAACATTTATTGTGTTTTTTGCACAATATTTATCCATTAATACATTTGCTGGCACTCAATGTAAATGTTTTGAATTATTAGTTTTATTTCTCTATAATTGAAAATTCAATCAAATATTGATGTAATGAATGACTTATGTCTTCAAGTGATACAAATGTATTGATCTTTGTTTCAGAAATGTTTTCATAATATATAGGAAAGTAATAAAAATAACAGTAAAGAGAGAGAAAAGTCTTTTTGTTTATTGTTTGTCATTTGTTTTTATTGCTCTCTCTCTCTCTCTCTCTCTCTCTCTCTCTCTCTCTCTCTCTCTCATTTCTTTTCTCCCTATCATAACAATAAGAACAAAAGAAAAGGTCATTTTCATTGATCCAATTGAAGAGCAACAAGGAAACTAATATCCAGAGAAAAATATATACTCTAATCACCTTAACTTACCTTAACTTACCTTACTTCTTTAATAATAGATTCTCTTTAGCTATTTAATAACAAATTATTTTAACATTTAGTTAAAACCTTAAGAAATCTTATTCACAAATATTTTGTCTCATTTTATTTAACTTTAATTTCTTTCACTCAAATAATCAAAACTCACTTTACATTAGATTCTGTCCTTTATATGAATGTTTGAATTGAGCAAGTAAAATTATTTTAATCATATTAGTTGAACATTTCTTTAGTAAACCGTTTTGACGAACAAAGAATTGAAAGTATTTCTGAATAAAACTGATAAAAATATATTTCAATAAATTACAGAAAATGTCTTTTATTTCAAGAATTGTTTCATTTCTTTCACCACTTTTTACATCATTTAACAAATGATAGAGATTTTGATTTATAATCCAAAACTGAAATTTGGTTTTATTGTACGTTTCTATAATTGATTGATCTCTCAACTCAACAAAAACATTGAATTTTACTTATGTTTGAAATAAAGATCAAACAATAAATCATTTAAATTAAAATTCAATTTATTTACAATTAAACTAATTATCAAAACATTTATCATTGAAAACATATTTTCAGTAATTATTTTCATTAAATAATTCTCAAAATCTTTGAAATAATTATTTTATTAAAATATTTTGAGAGAAAATCATAATTACAGTAAATTTGTGATAAAATTACATGAATTGAATGATTGAATGATTTTTTACTTTCAAACCTTATTTACTATTGAGACCACTGTCCAGAAGTAATCCTCTATAATCTCAATCCTATTTCCGAATACATGAGACGTGAAATGAGTGCACAATTGATGTCAGATTGAAGAGCACTGTTAGAAAAGGACGGTTCGATTGCTGAGAAGCTCTGATAGAATATATTATTAACATTAAATCCAAATACAGAATAGCATTGTCTGAATGGTTAACAACAGACTATAGTTTGTTATCCAAACAGAAATCCAACAGAAATTGCAATTTATTTTATTTTATTCGTAAAAATATTCTAAAAATAAATCTCTACTGAAAACTCAGCCAAAGCTCAGACTTTCAGTCAAAGGTTTGTTTTCCCAGTTTTCTGTAATCGAGAAAAATGTTGGGAAAGGAAGACATGAATTGAATTTATGGAGATTTTGTGCTTCAAATTCAATCCAATTTGAATTTCTTATTCCCCCTTAAAATGCATTCAATATTTAAATACATTTCACTGATTCTGATTCTCAACAAAGTATTAAACAAATATAAAAATCTAAACTTTTTCACACATTTCTCACAAGAATTTGGAGTTTAATTCCACTGCTTATTGAGAGTAAAAGCAAATTTAGGGGATTTAAGGGGAAATGAATTATGAATAATAAATGACCAGCACCAGCTCACTGACAAGCCTCCATACCTGTGCAAAAACTATACCGGTATAAAAAATTTAATTCAACAAAATTGATTTGTCAATCATTGATAAAATGAAACTTGGTCAAATATTTCTGAACTCATATTAAACTCATAAATCTTTTTAGATTTTTGTCAATATATTTAGATTTTGCACAAAAATGTTAAGAAAAATGAAATCCATTTTTAAATAAATAAGTTATTTTTGGTTATATTTTGGACACAATATATATATATTTTGATCGATGATTGCATTAAATATTATTGAGACTCTCGTGCTATCATGTATGAGCACCGGTATCTTTTATGGTCTCTGTGTTTATGGCCGAAGAGACCATTCAATTACAAGAGTGAATGTTTTGATGTCTTTTATAACAATTGAATATGAATTCAGAAATTATTTATGAGTTCACGAGTCGATCAAAAATTTTATTATTATTTTATTATTAGTTTTATAACTCATCCAAAAGTGTTGTTCACATCCAATGAATACCAACTCCTTTGCCATCAAAACTCATTCAAAGCTTAATTACATATTTATTCATAATATAAACCCTAAACTGATGGCTATTTCTAACTTTCATTAAATAAACTTAATTTTTGTCTGAATTTTATCAATCATTTTGCGGACAAATCTCTGAACACATAAAACAAATTAAAGTCTTCGCACCGTTTGTACTGTTATTTATGGTTAAAATAATAGACATCTCTTACACTGTCTTATAATTAATTTAATTAATGCATGAATTGATTTCATTTCATTTGCTTTTCATTCAATGCCTGAAAATCAAAATCAAATAAATTATATTTCACTGCAATTCATATCTAGTGATCACTCAGTGATGAGTAAATTATAATCTAATGAAAAAATTATTGTAATTATAGGTCTTGTGAACCAAATGTCAGAATTAATTAATTTTAAAACAAAAGTGATATTAAATTAAAGAATATTTTGAATTCATATGAAAATACTTTTCAATTAATTGATTGAATGTTAGTTTAAATATAATGTAAAGTAAACATAAATTTGATGTAAATATTGACTAAATGTTTAGATTTTAATATATTTTTTCTTGAATGACATACTTTCATTCAATTCTGTGTATAAGTGTTGGAAAGGTATTGATTGGTGTTACAGAAAAATAGTAATAAGAGAGACCTGTCATCGTTTACTAATTAAATATTTCAATCAATTTCAGTCAAAACATATGAAGTATGAAAAAGACAGAAACTAAATCCAATAGACAGACTCCAGGGCCAAACTCTGGAACATAAACTCACAATTTTTAATTATGTAAATCCTATGGGCATTAAACCCTGTTTACTCTCTTTTGCAAAAACTAAGTTAAATAACCCAAAAGTAGTTTTATTATTGAAATGACTTCACTTATTGTCTATAAATTCAATTAATATTTATAAATAAATTAAAATAAAATAAAAAATATCTATATTTTTGTTAACAAAAATTGAAAACTAATTTAAATTTAAAGTTTACTCAAATTTCATCCACAAATACATCGATATATACTCTGAAGGAGAAAAATAGTTTCCCCTTTTGATGAAAAATTCTTTCAAATGATTGAATGTTTCATATTATCTGAAAAAATATACTTTTCTATTGAATCTCTGAATCATTTTTATATTTCTTTGTGAACACAAAAATGTAAAAAAAATGTAAAAAAATGTGAAAAATATAAAATTATATAAAAAATAAATGAAAACGAGTTTATTATTTGTTATCTTTGAATGAAAACACAATTTATTTTAATAAAGCAATTATTTTTCACTACTTTTTCCCTTTTGTTGAAATTTTTTGTCGTCTTAAGAGAAAAGACTGAAAAATCAGTTAAAATAAAAAATGTTTAAAAACTTTTTTTAATGAGTTTTTCTTCAGAGATGTTATTCATTATATTTATACTAAAATCTCATTCAATATAATACTTAATAGACTTCTTAATCAATATCTCTATAAAAGTCGTTGTTTTAAGTCTTTATCCAAAAAAAAGATATTTTTTCTGTTTTTTAATTCTTTAATGGATTTTGTTTTTCTCTTCAATTAATTTCTTTGCAATTGTTTTAATCATTTCTTCTTATTCTTAATTCATTGTCAAAACATTGATTTGTTTTCATTAAATGATTTCAAATCACTTTATTTTGTAAGTATAAGATTTACATTTAAAGGGGGTTTTATTTATTTTTATTATTTTAGGGGAAATAAAGTTATTTCTCGTTTTATTATTTGATTTTTATTGCTATAATAAATTCTATTTCTTATTCTTTAATAAATTTATTTAGGATTATAGTATTTTCAGTGAATAATACCCCTGTGATTGGCCTGGGATAAATAGTAAAATAAATTATTCTATCTCACTTAAAGTAAATTCACAATTGGTTTACAAAGATAATCGGATTTATAATTAGTTTTGACATTAAATTTTTTTAAATATAAAATTCAATTATAGTTTTGGTTTTCATTAAATTTATTTTACATTAAAAGCAAATAAATTGAACGAAATTTTCTTTATATTTATTAAGTGTTGAAAACTTTTCAAATTTATTCAACGCTTATCTCAATTTTGAAAAAACCTTTTTTAAGTGAAATGTTTTAGAAATTCATGCATTTCTAAGCCTTAAAAGTCTTATTAATTCAGAGATAATTGAGATTGAATTGAATGAAAGCATTGATAACATTGAATGAAAATCACATGTTTTCCCCTTAAATACAAATTGAATTCAATTCACTCTTATCTTAAAATTATTTCAAGTAAATTCATGTTTTTGAAGTGAAATTCAAAAGAACCCCCTTTTTCTGAACAAAATACTTATTTAACACAATATTTTTGTATATAATTCATGTAATACTAAAGTGTTTTTATAAAATACCTGTTTTATGTAAACTTCCTTCACTTGAATTCAAATTTATATTATTTTTGAATAATATAATCATTTTATCACAAAAATAGAGATTCTTTTGATTAGTATTTAGAGTTTTATTTTGAATATTTTGTAAACAAAACTCAATTTAAGTTTTCATTAATTTTTGTTTTTTTAGTAATTTATTGCAAATAAACACAAATTTATTCAAATATTTCAAATAAATTACTTAAATATATATTTCGTGAATATATTTATCGTAAAAATGATTAAAGTATTGATAATAAAACGAGTGCTAAGAATATTGATTGGTCTGGGATATAGTCCGATAAATATGAGACTATGTGTACGCATAACCCAAAGCACAAAACGGATTGTGAGAAACACATAGTTTTCTGACTCTTATTCAGATGTGGATCCAACCAAACGACTGGTGCTGTTTGGAGAAAATGCTGGCTTTCTTATAAAGAATAATATTGCATTGGTGAAATACCAGTACACTATATAGTGTGCACTAACATCCAGTAGTATAGATATTCTGCTGGAGATAACCTATTGTTAAGTTTGTGTCACAATTGCGTGCGTTTCACATATATATCACTTCAATAATTCAGTTCATAGTCGGCGAGGAGTGGTATTAGTGGTGGAAGTCGTCGGATATGAAGATAAAGTCAAAACACAATTTCATTCAAAACGTATTTTATTGCGAAAAATAAAATACAATTGATTTTGAATTACATTTATTTAATGTTTAAATAACTTTAGTTTTAAAAACTGAATCAAAAATACTCTCAACTCTTAAAAGCATTGAATAATGATTTTCACACCTTTTGTGTGAATCCAATGTAAATATTGATAAACATATAAACTACTGGTCAGACACTTATTGGTGAGTCCTTTGACTTATTGACAATTAATTTATTATTAATAGGTTTATGTGTTGTTTGGATAACATTATTATGATTACTAGTAATGAATGTTTGGTTTGAAATCATATTTTTCGTTTAAATATCTAATGTTTAAACATAACTAATATATTAATAACAAAAAGTCTCATTCAATGGGAAAATCCTTTAAATATCACTAAAGTGTAAATTTTTAATCAAATATTTTTCAATCCGTTTATTCATTCAAAGACTTATTTCATTTGAATATCTCTTTAATTGAATTATATATTTATAAATTGAATTTGAAAATTGAATTTTCAAACAAATATTACATTAATTTTATTATCAATTTCGGGGAAAAGCAAAGCATTGAACGGAAATTCATTGAATTAATAGAAATACAAAGAAAATGCTGACAATTATTGTTATTATTATTATTTTAATTTTATTCATGAAATCTCCGATAAAACTGATTAAAATATTTGACAAAATAGTTGTGAACTTTTGCTGTCATTTCATTACAATATATAACTTAATTAAGATTTAAGGCCTGATATTAAACACTGGTATTAAAGCCTAGATATGTGTGTTTTCAGAAAATTTTGCACAAAACAACACATGAGTTGTGTTTTAATTCATCATCAAATGAATACTTGCGTGCTTTACAGTGCCATTACATAATCTCTGCTTTAAATATAAATATTCAATCATATTTCACATCCAGGGAGAGAGAGAGAGAGAGAGAGAGAGAGAGAGAGAGA
>JAQGAT010000972.1:0-19594 GCA_034687845.1 Pantelozetes paolii
AGAGAGAGAGAGAGAGAGAGAGAGAGAGAGAGAGAGAGAGAGAGAGAGAGAGAGAGACCTAAAAGTTCATAATTTAAAGCTATTTTTGTATTATTTCTTACATTTAATAGACTTTTATTATTAAAAAAATTTAATATAAAATATAATTTTATTTTTAATATATTAGTGAAAAATACAAAAATATATTTTTACTCTCTTTCCTATGATTAATGGTTTTCTCTGTTTTTATTTTTGGTTAAAATTTCAATACATTATGTGATTATAAGATAAAATATGAAATAAAATATCAAAAGATATCATAACTGATATGTTTTAGACTTAAAGGTCTTTATTTAAATTGTTTTTTTCATCTTATTTTTTGGCGCATTTTTATTATCATTTCCTACGCTATGAAACCTAATCTTCAGACACCAGATCAGAGACAATGTCTTAAATGTAATGTTTGGATAAAATCTGATGAATATATTGATTGTGAGACTAGTCCTCAGTTTTTGATACAAAGCATGAAATTGTGTTTAATTTGTAGTTTTGTTTTTAAATTACATTTTCAGACATTTCAGACATTTGTTAGTTTTTTGTTTTACATTTCTTCAAACACACAATTTTCAATGGGTTTTATATTTCGTCTGTGTTTTTGTATTTCACCTATAATTCAATTAAATCTTTAGTTTCTTGTATTTGATTTCAATTTAGTGTTTAGTTTTGTGATTATTTTGAATTTACTTTTTCTGTAAACAATTCTCTGTCTCTTATATAATGACATAAAATATTAAGTTTTAGTGTATTTTTCTTTTTGTTATACTTTTTCTTGTGTTTTATATCCAATGTTATCTTATATTCATGAAATTAAATTTGTTTTTCACTCAAAGTATTGATAATATTTTTAATAATAATAAAAATTCAATTTTCTATTGAAAACTAGTCATGAATTTGCTGTCAATTAAAACGTTAAATACAAACAAAAATTATTAAAATACTTATTAATTGATTGATTAATGACTTCAAAACACTGTTTAATGATTTGAGCGAAATATTAATCACAAAATTTTCATTCAATTTCATTGTATAACAAATCTTTTGCTTAGATTTCATGCGAGAAAACAATTTCTAAATTTGTTTTATATTTCTTATAAATATATACTTTATTTTTCATGAAATTTATTTTCAGTCACGACTTGAAAATTATTTTCCTATAATTTATTATATTTTGAACCCCTTTTGGCTGCAAATAAATATCACAAGCAATAGACCAAGAGTATTGTAACCCCCTTATCGTTAGGTGTGTTATTTCTAGGATGTGCTGTCTGTTTAGTGTTTTGCTCTCAAATTATGTTATATTTTGTTTTATATCAATAATATTTTCTGTTATGTAATGAATGCTCTTTAGGTAACTATCAGACTATTTTCGCTTAGGTTTTAATCCCAACCCTTGTTTTCAAAACTCTTGTATCGATTTTCTTGTGTTTTTACTTCAGATGATTATACAAAACCGTTTTTTCTCTCAATCTGTATTTGTCTGCCTCTGCTCTTCATCGTTACCAGTGCTCTATGTTTAGTTCTATCAGCACATGGATGTTGACCTCAACATCCAGTGCTGTAATTCTGGTTAGTTTTTTGCTGATAACATAAAAAATGATTGATCTTTCCCTGAATATCATTAATAGTTTCAAATATTATTCATTAAATATTTTGATTAAATTTTATGTAATTTTAATTGTTTTTTGAGTTTTTATGTGAAAAATGTTTTTCAATTTATTTTTATGTTTGAAAAATATTTTTATTTTTCAAAAACCTATGAAAAGTGTTATTAAATTAAAAACTAATTACTTATTTCAATCCCTTTTACCCCCTTATACCCCCTTTTCTCTTTCACTATTTGTTCAATGACTGGGTTCTCATGTTTTTGAAATTTTCAGTCAGTTTTTGATGATTTATTGATTAGTTTTCGTCTAAACACTCATTTTTATAACACATTTCACACTAAACTCAATGAAAATTAATTATTAGTTTTGTTAATAATATTTCACTCTTTCTATGCATTCATTATTTTAATTAAGTTTTCAAACACTAATTGATTTAAATTGTGTCCAAAAATGTTTATTTAGTAATCATTTCAATGAATAATATTTCTCTTCAGAGCTATTGATTCAGTCATTCATTTGAGTCTTTAATGAGTCTATTATTGGATTAAAATATTTTCATTAATTATGACTTCATATTCAAAGAGTGCACCGATTTTTGTCATTCATATGCAAGACATTGAATGTATAGTACCTGTACTCCAAAGCCTATGTTTAACTACAATACAATGTCATCTAATAATGCAATTTTAGTTGACATTCAAATGAGTGTAAGAATAGGTGTAATGCTATAAAAGTTCAGTGATTTGTATACAATTCATGTCTCGCTGTAAACACTGAAATGAAATTTAATCAATTGTTCAGTGCTTTTCACAGCCATTCCGGTGAGGTTTGGGCCAAATCTAGTGAATAAAAACTCAGCACCATCAATATTAGATAATTTGACACTGGCCATTTATTCACTGAATCCTATTTCACCCACTATTCACCTGATATTTCGTATTTGACTTAACACTGAGTTTATATTAAAAATGCTTTCAATTATTGATTAAATGAAATATAATTTGAAACTTAAGGGCTATTTCTGATGTCATCTTCAGGTCGGGTGCCATCCGGTGCTACAACTGGTCCACAGCGGCCGACAAATACTCTACAAAATCATAGTCAAAGTGCAGCTCAACCACAACGGCCGGCGAGCACCACACCATTAGAGCGGTTCGTATACCAGCCCCCATCAGCACTGTTCGATGACGACCCGGGCATTATGTCAGAGATTGAGACCTCGGCCACCGGCTTCCGGCGCGGAAACAAAGTGCGCTCCTCTTTGCCCATAGTTCACACCCCATCCAAAACACAGGACCGCTCACTGGGATTGGTGTTCCTCCAGTTCCGCACCGAAACCAAAAGAGCTTTACTGCCAAATGAAATCACATCATTAGATACAGTGAAAGCACTGTTCGTCAGGTATGTCCATTCAATCCAACCTCTAATTGAGTGCTTAATGATCAACACTTGTCCACAACTTGTAGGTCATTCCCCCGACAGCTATCGATGGAGTACTTGGACTGTCCGTCGATTCGCATCTACATTCACGACGGCTCTAAAGACATGTTTTACGAGTTGGAGGACCTGCGCGACATTAGGGACAGGTGTGTGCTGAGGATCTACGAGCACGGCGTCAATGGCCCACAGCCTGTGGGCGGTCCCACCAATTTGCCGATTCCCTGGTCTGACTCCGAACAGTTTGGCTACTTTTCCGAACCGGAGTTTGAGTCCGAATACCAGTCACAACACATTCACCGGAAGCGAGTCACTGACCAGCCGTTGCCCACTAGTGGTGGTCAGTCTCAATACTACGGCACTATTATACTGCCGCCACAATACCGCTCACAAACGATGTCTGTCCGCACCTATGGGTCGGCACATCCGCCACAACCGCCAGAAAGGAGTAAACCATTTCCAGGTAATTGTGAAAACGATTTGTCACTCAAAACACACTTTCCCTGAAATTAATGCCAAAAATTGATTCAATGCTTAATATTTAACACAAAAATTCACTTTTCATTTGAAGGCTATTCCCAAACCCTTCCCCGCAATGCAAACATTATGACCCTTTACGGCAATACCGGTATAAACGGCGCCAATACTAACAATACTAACCAAAATCAGACGTCCGGTGCGGTGGCGCCCACCCAAACGCCAACCCAACGGCCCGTTTCGCCAGATCTGATTCAAAAACAACGGCCCAAAGACCCGATCGGTTAATACCTTTCCGCTAAAACCACTCATTTTTTAAAATTAAAACTAATTTTTGACTCAATTTTAGGCCAAATAATATCTACCGGTCCTCCACCTAAACCTCAGCGATCGTTTCGCACAGCACTACCTCCGCCGCGCAGTATAACCTCACCATCAGTAGTGGGCCCGCAATACCATCAGAATCGTCCGCTTCCAGACAGGCCTTACTCAGTGGCCGGACAGTACCCGTCGCCAGAACGGGGTCGGGGCTATCAGCAGGACTTTTCTGGCTATCTATCGTCGCCGGAGAGACGACTACCGCCAGAAACGCAGACTCACGTGAGGGCATCGTTTTCTGGCTATCCTTCGGTGCCATTTGAAGACCCGTACGGTATATACGGCATGAGGTCGGGTGCGGTCACTCCTGTGATCGACGAAGAGGCCAGAGTGCGAATGCATCAAATGGAGAGACAGATCGTTAGTCTGACCCATGTTGTCACCAAAGCCTTAACGCCCGGCCAAAGCATCAAATCGGGTAAATAAGAGAACATTTCATTTGTTAACAATTTTATTCACATTTTCTTCCAATTTATTTACAATTTCTGATAAATTGTATCAAAATTTGAGTTAATTTTGAAAACTATTCAAAGTTTGCATAAAATTGATACATATTTTTGTCAATTGTTTTGATTTTGAATTTAAATCTTTTGGTGAAATGTCAATTCAATTACCGTTTTAACACTGAATAATCGATGAATTGATTTTCAATTACTGTTTTATTGATAACAATTTTATTGTCATTTTTGGTTCAATTGCTTGCAATTAATGTTTAGTCGATTGAGTGCTTGTTTTAATGTTTGCCTATCTATGTGTTGTTGCAGATGAAGAGTCTGATGTAGAAATTGATTGCAATTTAACCGCTGCTCAAATCCAAAGACAACATTTCAAAGGTAGTGGCCATCCATTGGTCAACCATTAGTTCACTTGCTTTTCATTTTCATTTATTATTACAATTGTTTTTTCATAACAATTACATTCTCTATGCTTTTGAATGGCTGTGCGATTAGAGGAGAAATCGGTTTCATTTTCTGAAGACGCCTCAGACCTGGATCAGTTGATGCATAGCCCACAGCGCGCAGGTTATGACCATTTCTGTCCCTTTTGTTGTATTGTCTGCTCTTTTCATTCAACGCATGATTTCTCAAAGTCTGAACTCATTTATTAGTGTTTCTTATCGTTTCAATGGCTTTAATTAAAAACAATTTATCTTTCAATACAACCTTCCGGTCCTCTAATACAGCCGAAAGACCCACAAAGTCGGCGTTCAGATCGCGAGCAACCATACCATCGACAGGTTATCAATACTATTAACAAATATCTTATTTTAAGTTCAGTTATGAATTGAAAACTGTTTTTGAGTTAAACTTATAATTAATTTATTGGAAAATAATGTGAAATATTTTTTGCGATATTTTTTTCTGTCATTAATTTGCTTTCAATTACTTTTCATGTGTAGACAAGTCTGGAAAGCCGGCGCCTCCACCAAAGCCGGCGGCACTGGTAGGCTATAGGGGCGAACTGCCGATCGCCATATCCAACGACATGTTATCACATCTGAAACAGATCCGCAAAAAGACTAAAGACTTGAGAGGAGAGGTCCGCTCGTTGAGACGACTGGCCCTTCAACAGACCACCACCGCTAAGGAGACTCTGCGCGACACCTGCAATAAAATTAAGGCCACACTAGCCTTCATTTCCGGCTCAACCGAATGCCAGTTCCGTTTAGAAAGAATGAAAATATCGTCGGAAAAGGAGTCGTACGGCACAGACGTCCAAAGGCTTGACAAAGACCTACTGGAGCTCGAGTCACAGGTCGAAGAGCTCAGGTCTAATGTGATAAACAGGAGATGTCGGGTCAATATGTCTAACGTGGAGACCATGGCTCTGGTGCTGTCGCGCGCTTCCAAGACTGTGGCCGACCTGAAGACCCGATTCCCGCCATTGAGTCAATCGCTTAAGTCTGTTATGAGTCAAGAAATGGATTGTTGTGTCAAAGAAGAGAAGTATTAATCAATTGATTGCTGTTTTGACTGAAATTAATGTTAATTTGATGTATGAATTGGTTATAGATTTTTGAAGGATGAACCGGAGAAGTTGGAAATGGCTCTGAAAAGGTGTAAAAAGTTAACCGGAACACTGGTCACACTGAAAAGGTGAGGAACAGTTGACTTTGTTATTGAAATGTTTTATTTTAATACTCTATTGGTCCTAAAGATTGGCTTCAGTTCAAGAGCAGAGGTCGACCACTAATACCAACAGTTCGTCGCCGTCTTCACAGTTACTACAGTCGGCTTCCACTGACAGTGCAGACCGTGACCTCAACTCAAGAGTATGACAATTGATTATTTAGTCTATAATACCCCTTAAGAACTCAATTCTCACCACTTTTTGGATCTTTAACTTAACATATGTTTAGATCTTTTGACTTAACCTTTAATTATACCAAAAATAAGACCACTTTTTGTCCCAATATTTCCAAAAAGGGAAACAAAAACACTGAAAACAAAAACCAATTAATGTTTTATAACTGAAAATAAATAGTAATTATTATTATTATAATTATGATTGAAATTCAGGCCAAACGTATGCAGACATGGCGTCGGAGCCCTAACTTTCGGTCTAATGTTAATAATCACAAAATCGAGTAATTGTTTCAATGTTTTGCAAATCAATCATTGATTTTAGTATTTGTTATCAAATTTCAAATTCAATTTCAATTTATTTCTTAATAATTCCTATGTTTTTCTCTTATCTTCACTTTCTCTCTACTCTTCCGTCCATTTGATGCCCAAAATTATATTTCAATTAATTTAATCAAAGAATTGTTTAATTGATTCACAATTTCTTTGACAATAATATACAGTTGAATATTGAATAAAATGTTAATCAATGTTAAGTTGAGATATATTTTTCAATCAAAACTATTAGTCAATTGCTTTTAACATTGAATTTTGTTAATTGCGATACAATTAGTGATTTTATAGTTAGCCAGTAGATTCTGCTGTATATTATATACCCCTTTTTGCAATATTAATGCATTTAAACATTCAATTAATCCGTGAATTGATTTAACATTCAATTAATCCATTGCTCGATATCTGAGAGAAAGTCCTAATTACCGCTAATTGTTTGAAAACTTCAATGAATTTTGTCTTTTATTCTCTGATATTATTAACCATTAAATGGCAGACAATTTGTCTGTCAATCAAATGAAAGATTGATTTTCAAAACTCAACACTAATACTGATTCCCCGAAAATGTGTCCTTCAATACAGACTGCATGAATGACTGACTAATTGATCGGCAAATTGTCCGATGATTTCAATTGCAAATACTCTAAGCATTGGTGGAAAGCATGTGTTAAACACTGAGTATTTGATACTAACTGACCATTAATTCAATTATCACTTAATTTATTGAATGTTTTTTCAGTAATTATTCAAACATTTGCCACAAATATGTGTTTGAATGCAAAAAAACATATAATTGTTTCACAAACTCTTATCAATACTTATATAATATTGAATTGTATTTAATGCCAAACAATATATAAATATATCGCAAACCAAAATCCAATGTCATTTAATATCATATGCAGTCTGTGGCGGGGATTCGCATCGATGCCGACAATGCCAGAGCACAGTGAAACTCAGGTCCGTTTAGTTGAACACATAATTTGTATTTGAAATCATCCTCATCATTATTTTTGCCATCATTTTCATTCATTGATATTTTTGTCAAAAACATAACTTTCCCCACATTTTTGTCAAAACATAACTTTCCCCACATTTTTGTCATTACATAACAAATGAAAAGAAATCTTTTTCCAAATATTCAATGAACTTTCAAAACACTTATCAATAGTTTTGATCAAAACTCTTACGTTGGTTATAATTAACTTGACTTTTATCTGACTGTGCAGATGTATGACAGCGATCTGGAGCCGCACACAATCATTCAGGTGACCCCGGCCACGCCGTTGCCCACCGATGGCTCCAAAATCAATGTTTTAGACAGTCTTTTGGATGAATTGCAGACATTCTCGAAGCCCTCATCGCAGCCAATGGTCAACAACACATCGATCGGCGGTCAGTCAACGGCCAAGAAGCTGCTGCAGACCATCGGATCGGTAGACTCGGTCACCAAAAAAGGTGATTGGATTATATGATTGGCTATTGTTTTAAATTAATTGATTAACGATTTACTAAATAATTGAATCAAAGAAATAGTATTAATATTTGTGTTTCAAATCGACAGCGAATTGAAAGGCATTTAACGCTAAAAGCATTTGTTTTTTTAAACTTTTGGCTGAAATTTGATTTTTATTTAACAATTATTTTCACCGTTTTATTCAAACATTAAATATTTTGTTGAATTTATTTTTCAATTGATTTTTATTTTTAAAAATTAATTTATTTTAAGCTTTAATTTTGTGTAATATTTTTGGATAACAGCAGAAAAATCACGAATTCTTTTGACATATCATTGCTTTTTATCGTTTGTTTCTTCACTGCAAATGATTTTTTGAAATTCAATTTTAGATTTTATTTTTAATGACTTTTTTTGCACTGATTTTCATTTCAAACCAATATTTTTGTTGATTTTGTTTTATTAATGCATTTTTTTGACTGAATTTTGTTATCAATTGAATATTTTTGAATAAATTATTGAATACAACGACAAAAAACTAATCGCTATTTGCTGTGCATTTAGTGCTTAACAAATAGACCCCTAATTAGAGACCCCCTTAGACGCCCCAAACGTGTAGTGAATGCCAACACTTATACCGATTTAATGGCCGAAATTCCCGCCAACCAATAGGTGCTCACATGTCGACACCCTGTGCTCCCGCACCGCCGCCTCGTTCGTCATCACGTATTAATCCTATAGTTTTGACATCATTTCCAGTCCGGCCGCCGACCTATTCATCCATACGCTCTAATTCAGAGCCACCGCCCTCTTCGGCTTATAGGTCCCGGTCTACTCCACCGGAAGGTATGAGTGCTTTCCACCAGAAATTTAGTTTTGAAAACAAACTTTAATACAATTTCTCTTTTGAATCACTTTTTGAAGGCATTATGGATGGCGAGGACATAGCAGTGCCGCCCTCCTCGTCCACCTCTTCCCTGTCATCGGTGGGCAGTCAGGGATCGGTGGTTGAGAAGCGTTTCGCTCAATCGCGTCAGGAATTGCTGGAACAGAGACACCAAGAGTTGCTTAAAAAACAACGACAACTTCAGGAACAGTACACAAGACTACAGCAGCTGAGTAGGGGTCAGATACCCAGGGGTTTACTTAACGACCTGAAGAAGACCGGCTCAGAGAGTAATATAATGTCTAAAGTGTCGTTTAATATGAACGCAGTCCACGGCTCGCTTCGGGATCTGGCGAACAACAGGCCGATGGCCACCAATGGCCTGACCACCGGCGCCGACGCCGGCAATCAACAAAAGATTTTTGAAACCGATATACTTTAAGAAGAGTTTAATAATTGGTTATTATTTTTCATTTAATTAATTGTTTACTAATTCAGGTCTAATGCTGAGTATTAGGTGACTGTCCCCCTCATCATCCAATTTTAAATACAGGTGCCAACCCCTCTATACGAGTACAAATAACCTAGCTCATTTCGAAAGCCCATAACATTTGTTAACCCCTTCCTCAGTAGTTTAATTAGGTTTAACTTTAAGGGGGTTAACACTGTTCACCGATATTATGAAGGGTGGGCTCTGGAAAGGCTTTTTATTAATACCTTGATTATATTTGTTCCAATGCCTGGACTAGTGATTTGTTAATTAACTGAAAAAAATCAATTATAAATGTATTGTTAATTAAGACTAACTTAACTGTAGATCGCTTTCATTAGATTGAGGTCTGAATTAGTGGTCATTTATATCTGTCATTGAAATGTAAACCAGATTTGAGTCCACAACTGGACTCTGGGTTTTCAGTCACAACCATAACAACAACAGAGGAATCAATAGTTTATTAAAACAATTGTTAATTGAATCTTAATTTTTTGGTTTTCAATCAGTTGTAATGTGTATTAACTTATGAACGACTGGGTCTTCAGCACCGAATTAGCGGCTGTTTCTCCAACTATTGATAATTGAATTTTCAAAATATTGTTTTCATTTTCAGTTAATATTTGTTATAATTTATAAGAAATTTTATTTTCATTTACTATTCATTTGAATTCAATTCAGATTTTATTTTTAATGATTTCATTCACTTTTGATATGTTTTTTCAAAATTCAAATCAATTATCAATGGTTTGAATGACAATCAGATGCATAATAGTTGTCAGAATAAACTGAGAGTTCAGGTGAAAAGGGGGTTAAAAAGTGATACAGAAATTGAATCACAAATTGAATTAAGTTTTGAATTAATAATTAAAACTTTAATTTGTTTTTTATAATTAATAATAATTTTGAATTAAAGCTACAAATCATGTGATCATTACTGTCGGTCGCTGTCTATAACTGAATTCAATAATGCATTTACTTTTTGAACGCTTTTTTCTCACATTTTATTTTGTAATTAATATTTTTGTTAACATTTTTATCATTTATTTAAATGTTTTTTTTAAGAAGAGAGTGAAAGAGAAAAAATTGATTTCATTTTCAGCGTTGAATAGATTCTGAAAAATATTTGACAAAAAATAAATGAAATTTTTTTCTGATAACAAAAAAAACCTGTTTTTGAAAAGTAATAAAAAAATAATATAAATTGTATTTTCAGTTGTATTTGAAGTTTAAAATCACAAAACGTTTTGATAATTGGACTGAAATTTGATACAAAAAAAAAATCCGTTTTTTAGATTCAAAGCGAAATAATTGCTGAAAAATAGATCCCTTTTTCAGACAATTAATTGAAACACTATTTATAAGTTTCTGATCAAAAATAATGCTCAAAATTATTTGTATTTAATAACTAATAGTCATAATTAAAGGGGGAGTAAAGCACTGGAAACACTGATTCACAAACTCATTGTATGACATAATTCTTGATAATTATCCCTAAATTCTAGTCATTCTCTGAAAGAATATTCTGAAAAATGATCTGAAATTTTCAAACAAATTGTTGACTACTTTGAGACAACTTTTTGCTAAAAAAGGTGAACAAAAAACAATGTTATATAAGAAAAACAATTTTCAAAATCTAATTATTCATTAAAATTGAAGTCATTTTCAAATATAATAATTGCTTTTAATTATTAAAAAAAAATAAAGAAATAATTGAATGAAATATTTGTAATTAAATAATGATTTGTTTCGTTGAAAATCAAATTTCATTTGAAAATAAAAACACTTTTTTTGTCAAAACATTTTGTTTTGTGATTCAATTGTTTGGCGAAAACTTTTCAGATATTTTCCGATACTTTAGGAAATAATTTCAAAACTATTTTCACATTTATTCAAATATTGATCACAATTTCAATCCAAAGATAACTTGTTTTCAGTATAAAGGGCTTAAAATACTATCAAAATCTGATTTGAATTAATCTCTAATCCGATGATCGGATTATAACTGCATTTATAATCACTTGTTTTGGATATGAGATTGAAGTTTATTTTGAATTTCACTTTTAGTTTATCTGTTTTAAGGGTGTGAATAGAGTGCCAAGGTGGCTGTATGGTGAATGTATGCTAAGGGGTTAAGGGGGCAGTTATTGTCAAATATTGATTCATTAAAAGTTGGAAAGCGTTTGTCATAAAACTATTGATACATAAAATGATTGGATACCAGGAGTGAACCCAAAGAATGGACCGGATGTTAGCAACAGTACGTGATTGCATACACTTTCACTCTCTATCTGATTGTTAATCATGCGATCAAATGACACAAAAGAGATGATTAGACATAAAACTAGACATCAATTATGAGTTTTAAGGAAACATTTAAAGCAAATATTAATCTCATTTTGCAAACAATAATTCAAGGAATCCATTCATTAAACTGATCTGGGAATAGAGGGGTCAGTTAGACTGTCACTGGGTATTAGTGTGCAATCAGTGGACAGTGGTGTCAGTGAAACGCTATTTATGGCCAAAGTTTGTGAACTTTTTTATTAATAAAAACTTCAACTGACTGTCAGTTCAGTGAATCAGTGATCACATGATTCACACGTTTTTTCACAAAACGTTTTATTTCAATGAAAAAGTGATCTCAAAAACGACTGAAACACGCTTTCAGTGCATTCAAAGTCCGGAGACAATTGAAAAAAGGCTTCAATTTTAGTCACACTTTGTTTTAAATATCAGTTTTAAACGACTTTTTCATTAAATTTTAATTCAATTTTTAAATCAATACTCAAATCAAAGCCTTTTAACTATGAGTCCAAACGCGCGGATCATTTGCGGCACTATTAGTCCCAATGAGTGCATGAAAATGTCCAAAACTGTTGGCCAGGGATCCGATGCCGCCGACAATGGCGTACCGATGGACAGGCTCTTAGAGGTGGCCAAACAGTTGGCGGAACTGGAGTTAACTAACAGTCAATTCATTGACAATTGTGTCTCACTTTTGGACACCGATTATCCGATTGAGTCCCGAAGTCAGGCGCCGAAGGGTTTGGACAAGAATTACTGCGAAGTGGTGTCCGTCCCCTCCTCTACACACGTGGCGCAGATCGTCGGCAAACAGGGTATGAATTATAGCCAATGCTCTACTGAAGGGTGTTTTGGCTTTTTTGCTGATTCAGGGGTTTATTGATTGTATTGTTTGTCCGCAAAAAGGGGCGAAAATAAAGTTATTGCGGGCAAAGTCACAGACGTATATCCAGACGCCGGTGAACGGCGAGGAACCGGTGTTTATCATAACCGGTCGCCGCGAAGATGTCCTCAAAGTAAAGGATGAAATACTGTCGGCCTCTAAACACTTCTCAATCATCAGCGAAGAAAGGGAGAGGAAATTGAAGCAGAACTCAGATATCCCGGGTCTGTATCCATGCATTGATTCATTGATTGATTCAATAATTACCACAAAATCTGAATAAATGTTTGAATTTTTGAGTTTTTTTGTGTAATTTGTGGCAAAAATTGTGTATTTTTTCCGCTTTTTATATGAAATTTATTCAACGCTTTGCAAAACTGGTGACAAAAATAAGTCTCAAATGTTATCGCAATTTATCACTCATTTCAATGCAATCTTGTTTTTGAAAACACACTATTTCTTCACCACTTTATACCCCTTTTTCAGGGAATGAGTCATAAAATTACAATAATTTGAAAATAAGTTTTTTCAATGAATGCATAAAATCTTGACTTTATTTTCCTCTTTGAGAATCGTTTCACTGATTTTATAGTGTTTTCTCTCTCACACCTGTATTATAGGCTCAATGTCTGTCAATCTGATAATACCCTCGTTCCTGATCGGACTGATAGTTGGCCGCAACGGTAATACCATCCGAAACATTCAAAAGTTGACCGAAACCTACATCGAGACGCCGAAAGTGGTCGACCACTCGTCGTTCCGGATCAGTGGTCTTCTGGCCAACGTGTTGGCGGCCAAGGAGGCGATCATAGAGCACGTGATGAGCAAAACTAATCGCAACTTCAAGGCTCAAGTGCTGGCCAACGGTGACATTAAACTCAATTTTGAGGAATAGGTGCAAAACAATTAGTCTTTTCATTTCAGTAAACCATTTGTTATACCCTTTGAACACATTATATATGTTTTAATCTCTGAAACAAAATGTTTGAAACAATTTTTGACAAAAATTTATTTCATATTTCAATCGTTATTATTATTACATTTAATTTGATTGTCCTTTGAGTGAGAAGTTTGTGATTTGAAAGCGGTTTTCAAAAACTGTTTTTTCTCAAAATATTTTTGATATTATTATTCATTTGAATCTGAATTTTGTTAAACATTTTTATTAAATACTGATTTCTTTCTCAACTATTTTTTAATAGCGTTTAAAATGTTTGTAAAATTTGTTTAAATTCATTACAAGTTTTGATTTCATTATTACTTTTTTTTGCGAATCAATATTTTGGTCTTATTATCCGTTTATACCCCTTAATGGCCAACAATGTCATTTATTGACTATAATTTACCCCTTAATTTGATATTTCAATCATTTCTGACAATACTTTTGTTATAAAAACTCTTTAATAAAAAGCATTTGAAAAATATTAGCGTTTTTTCATTTAATTCATTGATTTGTTTACAAAAAAAAACATTTCATATTTTCTTTCCCACCCTTTGAATCAATTTCCAAGAAATCATTGATGAGTTTAAAACACTTTTGAGAAATGTATTTGTTTTTAATTTTATTAATCAATGACATCATTGACTCAATTATTTTTGTTACGATCGGAGAGTAAATGACTTTAAAATTGAAGTTTAAGTGCAATTGTATTACAAATTCAAGACACGGATCGCAAATTGTCGTCAGATATGAGACATTTGTCATAAGGTTTTTTGTTTATCTCTTTTTCACCTGAAGAGTGAAAAAACATTAAACTAAACCTGAATTTCAGGATTCAGTTTCAGTTTCGCTTGAATTTTGGATATTTTTGCGACAAAACGCTTGAAATATGTTTTGAAATACAAAGTCATATATTTTTTTCTCCTTTCCTATTGAACAACAAAAAAATACTGATTTTAGTAACTATGTGTGCAATAAAATACCGGTGCGATTAGCCCAGAGACACATTAAGAATAGCTATCACTTGCGAAATACACTTTTACATCACTGGCCGACAATGTGATACAAAATTTAAGTTTCACTTAACGTCTGATATTTGCAGTGAAACACAAAAACTTCATTAAAAATCGCATTTGAAAGTCGATTACGGAATCGTATGGAAAGGTAGGTAAAGGTGTGCTCAAGAAATATTCAACACCTATTGACACCAACCGATCGATCATTAAATGTAAAGTTAATCATAAAAAACAATTTTAAGGTTAAAACTGAAAATAGATTTCAATTAATATTCAACAAAAATATTCAACACTTTATTAAATATCTGTCAAAATATTGACAACGATTTGTGAATTAGTTTCACAATAAAAGCCAAAAACTAAATAATAGTTTAAAAACAATTTGATTGCAAATGAGTTTCAGAGAAATCCAGTGTTGATTAGCATTCAGTTTCAAATAGCAAGAAGAAATCAAAACGAAAAATACCTGTAATTATATGCAAAGTAGTCAACAAAAGAGTGATCACTAACTAATCCCCCCTTTTCTTACGTATTACGAATGGACATTAAGATATTCAAGATCGTATAGTTAGATATCCCCCTTAAATAGCATAATGTTAGATTAGGCACCTGGCCTTCAAATACAAGTGTAGGGAAAGGTTGTAGTAATTATCCGCTTCGGGGAAAATCTGGTGAAAGTGAACGCATCAGTCAATCGTTTTACTTGAAAATTAGAGACAAAAAGGTCTTTTGAAACGAAATATTTAATTACAAAATAAATATTACTTTTTTATAGCATCGGTGGAAAAATTGTTATTTATTTGAAGCGCAGCACAACTTCATCGCCAGTCCTCTGTCACTCGTAGTCAGTGTTAGACCACTTATTACTTTTATTTTCACCTCAGTTTCTGTAACTTATTTTGTTTTGGGATTAAACTTAAGATGAATATCAAAAGTGAGTAAAATATTTCTGTCCATTGTTTTTGTAATTGATTTTTATTAAACAATAGTTTTTTTTGTGTTTTGTATTTAAACCCCTTTTTCAGGGGTTTGATATCAATTCTGAAAACATTTTCATTTATTCAGTAAAAATTGATTTAAACTTAATTTTGATTTTAAAATTACTTAACAATTAATTTAATCACTTGTTGTGGACAGTCATCTTGAGTTTGGCTTTAGTGGTCTTATTGATTGGCCAGTCGGAAGCCCAGCGCAAGAACCAGCGTCGGCGTAACAGAAATAAAAAGGACCAGTGCCACTTAAGGGAAGTTGAAGCATGTATGGGCAAAATGCAACAGTTGGGCAAAGGAAAGGACCCAACTTCTATTATTGCATCCAAAGAGGGATTGGACAGGATTTGCACGTAAGTCACTCATGAATATACTGTATCTTAATGCTATCTTGGTCAGAATTGAATAAATAAAAACTGAGACCCATTAATATATCACTTATCTTGCACCATTAAAATAGATGCATGTCAAGTTGTTTATTTTATTACCTAGATAATAAACTAGGATTGCAATTATAGTATTATAAAATATGCCATTAAACTATAACCTTGTATCTAAAAAAGCAAGAATAATGAATAATGTAACCTTGGCCAAACTGATAGTAATTTATTGACTGATTATAATCAATTTCAAAACTAATTACAGACCAAAAGGTCTTAATTAATAATTAAAGTCAATAATATTTTTCAATTAATTTTTTCACATTCACTTCAAATCGCATTCATTTTAATCAATATTTTTGCTATTATTGGTGTTTTTTCCTCAATATTTACAGCACTATAAAGAAAGACGTCGTTGAATGCGTTAAGGCCTACTCGAAGAAGTGCGGCACACCTCTGCACAGGGAGGTTCTTGACATGATCCTGGACCAGATGATCAATAGAGTGAACAAGTTCTGCAAAGCTGACAATCCGGACAGAGTTGGTATGTATTGATGGCCCAAAACCTCCGACCCATTAATCACTTGTTATGTCTATAGCCTTCTTGAAGGAGAGCCCCTGTATTCACAAGAAGGTGTTGAGTACTGACGAATACAAGAAGACCTGTAACAACGGCTTCTTGGCCTCCGTTGATCAGGTGGACGACGAGCTCACCAACAAAACAGATGACTCGCACAGTCGTATGTGCTGTGGATATACCACTTGGAATGAGTGCACCGCGAAGTTGATTAAACAGCACTGCGGCGACAATGCCATCAAACACTACAAGACCTTCCTGGGCGGCGCTGTGGGCACCATCACAGACATGGCCTGTCCTAAGGAGCTCTTCGTCTGGGACTCCGACACCTGCGTCAAGTTGCGTCCAGTGCCCGGAACCAAAGCCAAGGGCACTATCGGCGACAACGCAATGACCAAATACGTGACCTCAATGTTCTCATTCCTCTTCGTCACCGACTCTTAAGGGGGAGGAACGGCCGATACCCTGAACCTACTGATACTCGGACCATGTTTTTTGTTGTAAATCTATTATAGCAATAATTATTAAGTAGTTATTAAGCATTAGTTTTTTTTATTATTATGTTCAATGTCATTTTAATTTTTGATTATTATTATTATTATTATCGATTGATTCCCGAATTCACATTTGATCTTGATAATTGAGTTTTCAAAGCATTTATTAATTTTTAATAATTATTATTATTATTATTATTTAATATATGGATGGCATGTATCAAAAGCGCGCGCATTGTATTTATAAATCATTATTTTTGCTTAAAAATATTAAGTATAATCAATAAATGAGATTTTTTTCCTTGATGAAAACAACGATATTTGTGCCACTGTTTAATTGCTGGATGAGTTTGTCTTCAATGTTAACCTTGGTATTTGTGGATTAAGAGATTTAACTTTTCCGTTCAATAGTACTTATTTTTGTTTTGATTTAGTTTCAAATTTATTTTAAAGTAAAAGAAAAGATAAAACTCAATGGAACAAGGTTGCTTTATATTTGTTCTTATTAATACCTGACTCATTTTAATATTAATTCTTAATAAATATTTGATTTGTATAAATATTTTGAAATATATTTTCAAAACAATTGATAAAATGGACTAAAATTTGAAAACAAATTACTTCACTCTTATAGCTCTTATGTATAGAGAAATGAAAGCCAATAATTGAAATCCAAATGAAAGTGCAATCAAAACAACAAAATCTAAATAAAAGTTGTTTTCATTGAATCCGTAATAATTGATAACTTCTGTGCCATTAGTCAGACAGGAAGTGAATTGATCGCAAGGTATGTAATCAATGTCCTGCCACTGATTTATCATCAAACCTTCAAACCCGTAATGGTACAGGGAGAGATATTTAACCCAGGACAACCATTTTGGAAATGTGCTAAATAAGAATTATGAATTAAGCTTTTATCGACTACTGTGCCGGAACCAATAATTCATACCTAGTGTTAACAAAATATCCTCCAAATAAATACATTGTTAAATTGACCGGCATGAATATTGCATTGACCACACCATGGGAACCACTAACACAGGACAATAAGTAACCTTAATATAAAATTAAATGTCTGTTAAATGTTCTTGGTGCAGTTTATCATTCATAATAATAGTTTTTCATTTTTACCCATTGATGCGGCTGTTTGTGACATTAATATTATCAAGATTATATGAAGAATAAATACATTTGCAGATGGGTTTAGATTAACCATAAAATAGTAAACACAACTGACAACGATTGGCAATATTGTGAGCACTGGTGTCTAAATATTGTTTGGCCAAGTTTATATTACAAATTGGTCACGTATATTTAATAATACGTACCTGAACAATAATCGTGGATAAATAAAATGCATCCACTCTATACATTCTATTCTTATATTCTCGCATGAACAAGGCAAATGTGAATGTGAATGTCTGATTTAAAAACAAGATACTTAATATCATATTTATTGTTGCAAGGTTATTTTTACTTGTGTAACAGTGAACATTAACATAGCGCAGCATCCAATAATTACCATGTATAGAATTCCGGCAATGCTTGATACAAATGACTGGTTAAGAGGTCTTTTGTAATATATCAGTCCAATAATCAATCCTCCAAACTATTAAAATGTACAAGAGTATTGTTAATATGTTATTTACATGAAACTAAAAATTATCAAGGTGATTACAATTGATGAATAAAGTTTTAGCCGAAGAAAATGAGGATTTCTTGAATTTTCCAAAATTGAACGCCAAATAAGAAAATATAATTGTCTCCAAATGGTAGCCTTATATGTCCTTGCTGATTTCTGTGATTTTGTACTTGATAAATCAAACGAGACATGACCCTTTAGTATATTTTCTTTATATTTGCTGGTTATAAATTGTTGACAAATTCTCTGCAATAAACAAAAGCATAATTGAGGGACAGTTAGTTTGATTGATATATTGTTTAATTACATGTACTTTCTCTTTGCATTCAATCTCTTTATCGGGAAGTATTGCTTCAAATATATGATAGATATCAAGGTAAAGTATAATATCTTAACATGGAACACTAATATTGCTAATAATCTTACACAATTCTTTAATATAGAAATCAGCCGGGTTAAAATTTGTGGAGCAATTCTATAATAAATTAATATTTAAAACGATAATTATTTAAATTAAAAACATACAAGATCAAGTGAGGAAAAGAAATTCAAGGCATCTCCTATTGTAAAAAGAGATTTAAACAATTGATAAAATAATTATGTATTCATTTACCCCTGTTTCCCATATAAGCCACCCTTCCTTCAGCCATAAGTAATAATTGGTCAAAAATTTCAAATACTTGAGACGAGGGCTGATGTATAGTACAGACAACTGTCCGTCCTTTAGAGGCTAATGATTTCATAACACTAACGATACTTTCGGCCATAAAGGAGTCCAAACCACTCGTGGGCTCATCACTAAAGTGAATGTGTAAACACTCCGTAAATACCCCTTAAAGTCTATTAATGAAAACTCTTACCAAAAAAGTAGCGAAGGATTTGTTATTAACTGAAAATAATTAGTAATAAATGAATAATAGTTTTGAATATCAATACAAAACCTCTGAAGCAAAGGCCAGTCGT
>JAQGAT010000973.1:0-19580 GCA_034687845.1 Pantelozetes paolii
TTTTAACAATAATTTTATATCAAAGCAATGAAAACAACACTTTATTTGACATCAATTGGACATTAATTTCAATATTAATTCGTCAATCATTTGAGTCACAAATATTCAACCTATTTCTCGATAACTTTCTGATATTACTCTGGTTATTTTTCTGTTTTATATTAAGCTCATGTTATTCAGGGATAATTCATTCAGTTATAGCATTTCCACACCAATACAGAATAGAAACTATTGATCAATTAAATCAAGCACAAAATGACAAAACATTACAAATATTAGCATATCCATCTCACAAATATCTAGTCAAGGTAAAATTATCAATCTATTCTACAGCACTTGTTTAATATTACAAATTCATTTATAGTCTAAAATCATTCACCCAGGCATAAAATTTGTTTATAGTATTGAATATATGCAAAACATATTTAAATCAATGAACACAAGTTTGAAGAAATATTCTGTGATTGGTGCTACAAGTGCTCTAAATTTTGAATTGAAGCGTAACCAAGTTAAAAAATCATATATATCTATACCCTCGACAGACAATACTTTCTATATGAATTTGATATCTATCGCTATCAAGAAAAAATTCAAATACAAAAGTGACCTTGATAGTTTGTAAGTAATCGTTAATAAATTCAATTTATTTTACAATCTAGTACATTTTTAGTATTTCCAACATAAATAAAGCAGGCTTATTTAATCATTGGAAAGTAAAGGTATTTCTGTATTTATTTAATCAAGATCTAAAATACGATGAGATGACCTCTGTTAATCAATTTGAATTAGATTCACTAAAATATGATAATATTAAAATTTTATTTATTGTACTTGTTACATTTCATATATTTGCAGCTTTGACATTATTAACTGAACTATTTCATATATTTCAATAAATCTGGATAAAATCAACGATAAAAGCATCTCTACATTATCACCAATTGTTTATCAATATTAATTTAATTTTGTTATTTTCATGATATTTATAACTGTTTTCAATACTAATTACAAGAATTGATATCAAATATTCAAATCCTAATAAATATTTATAAAACAAATTCAAGACTATTATTGTGTAAAAGAGGTGTGTTTTCAAACAATTGTTTTCTTTGCGATTGAAAAGATAAATTTCATTAGAATTAAGTTATCAAGGTTAGCAAGCATAGCTTGAATTCAATACTCATTATAATCTGTTATTATTTTATATTTATTTGTTTTGTCGTTCATTCATAATAAATTTAATTTATCTTGTTTACAAATATATCAAGAGAAAAATAAACATTAATATTTTTAGCATTAAAAAAATCAATTTTTAATTTTGGTTGTTTTGTAACTATGACATTTAAATCAATAAATTGAATCATTGTCAATGATACATATAATTAAAAACATTTACTCACTTTTTTGCTTAAATATTGCCATGGTATATAAATTCTTTTACGACATGTTTACATAAATCATTAAAATATATCTATGTAATTCATCTTAAACATGGTGAATTTAAAAGGAGATCAACTAACGATTTCGATAACAGATGTAATATACAAAATGATAATTGTTTTGATTAATTAAACAAGTAACATTTATAATCCAATTTATATTAGAATCTTCCTTTTGTTTTCATGAATCTTAACATTACTATTGAAAATCAGATACTCTTTAATGGAGTTGAAGTCTATATGAGTAGACAATGAGATTTGAAAAGTTGTTTGATTATTCATTTTTTCTCATTTGTCTGATGACATGTTTTTATCAGATATTTAACATATCTTTCATTTACTTCTCATACAACACCTCAACTGATGTGAGCTATGCCACCATATCTGAGCTCTCATTGCCAGCGATTACTATCTGTTTTGTTAAAAAGCATTTTATGAAAGAAATGTATTTTAAAAACATCAGTGATGACAGTAATCACAACTTAAGAGATCTAACGATTAGACAACAAATCGATGTTTTGTATAATTACAGCGATTTCTTCAACAATTGTATTGCTTTGAAGACAAAAGCGTTCAAAAATAGGACTAAAGCTTATACTGACTGTCAATCAATAAGTCCTGTCTTAAGACGAATCAACGGAAATGAGTAAACATTTAATGATTTTTATATTTGATTTGTAATTCAACTAAAGTTTTGTTAAATTATTTTCTCATAGACTTTGTTTCACATTTCTCTCACAACTGAACGGCGAAAGTGAAGACAAGTATCAAATTGAAAACGACTTAGTATTCAAAGACTTTTCACTTTATTTGTTTAGTCTAACAATGAATTTGAAAAGTTTTAAATTCAAAATCTTATTGCACTCAAGAGGGGAAAGGGTCAGAAATTTTATCAAAAGGGACTGGTTTAGAATGGAACACAAATCCGTGGAAACCTATACTTATATCTTGAGATATAATAAAATCGTTACTAATCTGTTGCCAAAACCCTATAAAACAGATTGTGTTGACTATAAACACATGCGATTTGCATCCAGAAGTGATTGCATAGACAATTGCAGAATAGAGCTATCGCTGAAGAGATGGGGCGATTACTGGCCCAGTGGTTATTTGACTGAAGAGCTCCTGGATAAGAAATTTTTGCTAGTTTATAATCAATACAATAACAACTCTTTGAATCAGAAATTTAGTGATAAATGTAAACACATTTGTGGTATTAATAACGAATGCTATTCTGAATACTATTCACTGAAATCAGGCAATTTTCAGCAGAAATTTCATCTTGTTAATGTTATCCTACTGCCACCTGACATACCAGACCTTGTCTACACCCATTCCCCAAAAATACTGTTTGAAGAGTTCATCTCATATATAGCCAGTTATATAAGCCTATGGTTTGGCTTCTCATTCATTGTTTTGTCGAAACATATCTGGAATTTACTGATAATTATTCAAAACTATTATTTAAAACAGAAATTCTATGTGAAAACAAAAAACATGATATTTGTTAAGAGAGTGAATAAAATACATCTCAAATCACATTCAATTTCAAATCAAATTATAAAACATTATTAATTAACTAATTGTTTGCGATGAACTCATTTTTAATCAATATACTGTTTTGTTCTATCAGGGTATTTATGGAATTATCAATACAATCAATAAAATGCACTTAAATTATAAGTATTTCCAAAGAAATCAATAAAAATATTCATTTATTTTCATCAGATGTTGAAACAGATATTTATTTTGTTGTGTAAATATAAACAAAATGTAATTATTTGTTATTAAAACATCTGGGAATTATTATTTGGAAAACCTTGGTCAAATATAATTCAACAAACATTCAATTAATACATTGTTTTGCATAGAAAATAAATTTTTGTTTTAGTGTTAAAATAATATTAAATTGTTTATGAATTTAACAAATGTTAGAAATTTACATTATTTTCAAACATGCTTGTTGAGATTATTGAGAATTATTGCTTAAAAATTAAACATAAGTTAACAAGTAGAGTTATTATTCGTTACACTTATTTTGCATTTTGTTTGTCTCTATGTTTGTATCAAATCACAGAAATTTGTAAAATTTATTTCTTATACAAAACAACAACTTTTGTCAGATATGGAGACAATTCTGTCATCTCTTTGCCCGCAATCACTATATGTGTGGATAAAAGACATCTATTAAGAGATGATTACTTCAATCACATTGAATTGAAATACAATAAAAACTTAACTAAAGATGAAATCAATAAAATCCTATCAAACCTAACGGTTGGACAACAGTTTGACGTTTTGAAAGATTTTGATGAATTGACTGATTGTGTCGTTGATATACCAAAGTCTTTGAGAATCACAAACATTAGTACTGTTTATGGTTTAATGATTAATTGCACTGATGTTACACCTGTGCGGACAACCATCGACTACTACAGGTATATATGAATTGAATGATTGTAAGTGATTTCAAATTCAGATTTCATTTAAGGGTTTGTTTTACACTCTTTTCACAATTGAATGGCGAAAGTGATGATAGATATGAATTATACAATGACTTTGATTACAAGGAAATGTGGTTAGAATTGGTCCTGCTTCTATTTAAGATCATTCCAACCGACCTCTACATTAGTGTTCATTCAAGAAATGAATTGATTAAAAGTTATGATAAACAAACCTTCCTCAAATACAAGTTTACAGGATTATTTTCTCAATATATGCAATACAGACGAGTGATTGTTGACTCATTGGCCACACCTTACGAAACAAATTGCTTGGACTATAAGAAGACTGATCACAAGTCAAGGAGCAATTGTATTATAAAGTGTAGGGAAAGGTATGTCACTGATGAGATGAAAATGGTCTGGGATTCAATGCATTTGATTGAGAAGACAACAAATAATAAAAATGTTTTGATGAATGAAATCAAAATTGAATCGCTGTTTCAAACCAATGAGACGAGAGATCAAAGTATTGGTGAAAAGTGTAGAAATGATTGCCATTTAAGTGATTGTCATTTTGAACACTATTTCTTGACATTACATCGTTTTGCAGAAGTTATTAATTGTACCTGTGTGGCATTTTATCCACCTGATGTGCCCGATCTAATTTATACCCACTCACCTAAAATACAATTTGAAGAGTTTGTCTCATTTATAGCCAGTTATATCAGTCTATGGTTTGGTTTCTCATTCATTATGTTAACAAATATTATTCAAAACTTCTACACATTTATTACAAATAAAATCAATTTTAATGTAAAAGTAAAACCAATTATAAAAATACAACAAAATATTGTACTCAAATGCATAGCAAAGACATATCAATAATGAATTAAATAATTGATAATAACATCAATTATTTTATATTAAAATTAGTCTCAAAACTAATAACTGATTGAAAAACTAATACAAACATTAAATCAGTGATAAAGTGTCTGAAAACAGATATAATATTATTGATTATACAATAAATCACATGAAAACTGATTTTATTTTCATTTTTCTAAATTATAATAAACAATTCAATTGTCAATTAATTTAATTAAATTGACAAAGGTGATTGCGTAAGAAGAATAAGTGTGTGAATTGTGAAATTAAAATCACGTTTGTATTAAAAAAATAAATTGTTTTAAATAATGTTTTAAAATAATGATAATTAATTTCACCGTAAAATGTTCAAGGATCAGTGTTTAATATTAACAGTTGAACTAGACCATAGATTCAATGATGAAGTGTTTGAGAACAGATCCATTTATTTTGCACCAATCAGACAACAGCCTCATCTGTTTATTGAGTGAGTTATACATCAAATTATATAAACAATTATAAAACTAAGTTACTTTTCTTACAGTCCATTAGAAAGTGATCCAGATCAATATCAAATTTGTGGACCTGTTATTATGATATTAGTGGAGTTTGCAAAACGACATAGAGCATAGTCAGTATATTTTATTCTTGAATATTTATCAAGAATATAAATCAATTATGTTTCAGTATCAAATTAAAACGACCACCAATATCATTTTTGGATTTTGTCACCGGACTGTTTATTGGCTTACCTGATATTATCCTAACACCCTGGACAGTGTCACAAATAAGTAATTATCTTGGTAAATTTCAAGATGCCGGATATAATTTTAAAGAAACAGTAAATCTAGGTTATGTTGAGTTTGCAAGTATTGTTTCAAAAACTAAACCTGCTCCTATTCTTCCTTGTCAATATTTTACGTGTTTTTCAAACGGTGTCTGGTTATTTATTTTATCATCTCTAATAATAGTGTCATTTATATTGAATATAAAAACAATTCATTTTAAATATAAAGTATTTTTTAAATACTTTTGGAATTTATTTATTATTTTATTTCACAAATCATTGCAAAACTTTATACGCAAACAGAGATTACTGATCAGAGGATTAGTGGGTGTTTGGATGATATCCGCGGCCTTACTGTCCATACAATTCACTGGCTTTCTATTGGATTACATGACGAGAGCTAATCCTATATTAAAAATTGATTCATTGAGTGATTTAGTTACCAGAGATGACATCAAAATATATGCAAGCGAGGACAGTCCACTTTTTAACTATGCCGATATAGACAGCAACAATGATCACATTGCAAGCGATATTCTGTCCAAGATCATTTCATTTCCAAATGAATACTGGTTAGATAAGGAATTCGTTCAAAACATATCTCATTTACTGAGAACCGGATCATTTGGATTTGTATTCAATAAATTATCTGCAGTTTTCTTGATCATGAAATTTTCAAAATTAGACAAAGATAGGGGATTGTCATCAGGGGATCAGGAGATACAAGAAATGCTACACATCTCCAGAAACAGTGCCGGGTATTTGCCTTACTTTATGGCAATCAATGAAGAAACTGAGAATTCATTCATAAAGAAAGGATTGAATAAAATGTGAGATAATATTAAAGTTATTATATATTTATATAATATTAACAAACCATTCAATTACCAGGATATTTGATTTAAGTGAATCTGGACTATATAACCATTGGGTTGAATCTAGACTTGCGATCCTTGATAATTCAATATTTATGAAGTTTCTTGGATCGGAAAGCAAACAATTGTGTGAATACACATCCCTTTCCCTCAACAATGTTAAGGATTTATTTTTCATAATAACTTTTGGTATTTTACTGTCCTTTCTGTTAATTATCTCTGAAATCATATTTGATTTTCAATATAATAGTAGATTTCCCCAGATCATATTGATCTATACTTATAAAATCACCAACATCATTAAGAAAGTTATATTATATAATATTAAAAATATATTTATAAAATTAGATAATAATAACGATTTAGGTATTCAGGGTTATCTATAAATGGAAATATTGGTAATAAATAAAAATCAATTTAATTATTCAAATTAATTTTATTATTCATTGAAATCCGGATCAATTCATTTAAATTCCAATTAAATCTATTCAAAAAACGATTTCATTAAATAAAAATAATATCTGATTTGAAATTCAAATTAACGATAAAATATTGAAATCATTACAAAAATTGCAATTAAAATAAGTGAACGAAAATAATTTCAATATCTGTTTAACGTCTGATATATAGCAACAAGGAAACAGCAAATATATGACAACAAGGAAGTTTAAAACTATATTTCTAAATACTATTTATTAAGTTATAATAAATTAATTATTTTATACAATTGTAAAATAAAATAAAATGAGCAAGAATCAATGTTTTAAGTTAATCGTTGAAGAAAACGTTAGCTTCAATAAGGATGTGATTGAGAACAGGTCAATTTACATTCAACCAATAAGTCACACACCATTTATCTTCACCAAGTTAGATATTTGAGATTTTTTTTAATGAAGTAACACTATACTTACTGTAATTTAGTAATGATACAAATGAACAAGATAACATTGAAATTTGTGGACCACTTATGATGTTTATTGTTGAATTTTCCAAAATGCATAAAACAAGGTAAGTTAAATATTGCTACAAGAATTATATTTTTACTTGATGATATTTGATATTCAATCAATCAAAACTAAATTTAGCATTAGATTAAAAAGATTACCTAGTTCAAAAGCAAACTTCGTCTATGGCTTATATAAAGAACTGCCAGATGTAATATTATCGCCATGGAATGTGGCACAGGTAGATAGATTTTTAAATAAATTTGGGCAGGCTGGTTTGAAGTTTAAGTCTAGCACCAATCTTGGTTTCTTTGAATTCGCTAATCTAGTGTCCAAGATTAAACCAGACTCTTTATCAATGTTTCAATATTTCAACTGTTTTTCAATCGATGTTTGGATTTCAATACTCTTTTCACTAATAATTGTCTCATTTGTGTTAAGTCTTCACAATTTGAAGACTATTTTGAAATCATTTTATGAATACGTTTGGAATCTATTCATTGTTTTTGTCAATCAGTCCATCAGTAATACAATGATAAGTGAAATATCATTATATAAGCCATTAATAGGTTTGTGGTTAATATCCGCAACATTACTGTCCATACAATTCACTGGCTTTCTATTGAATTACATGTCGAGGACTAGTCCTGTGCTGAAAGTGAATTCATTGAATGATTTGCATTCAAGAAATGACATTCACTTCTATGCAGACGAAGATAACTCTCTCTATAATTATGCTTCAAATTTCAATACAAGGGATTTAATGGCACAGAATATACTGAAACATTTAATCCCATTCTCTCTGGAAGAGTGGTTAACAAACGACTTTCGTAAAAGCCTTTTAAAGGGTTTAAAATCCGGTTCATTTGGATTTGTAAAAAATAAAATGACTGCAATCCTATGGATAAGTATTTTATCAAATATAGATAAAAATATGAAACATTCATCAGATGTTGAGAAACTGAAAGATATTTTACATTTCTCCAAAGAGAGCGGCGGATATATACCTTACTTCTTAACATACAATGAAAACAGTGGCAAACAATTCATTACAAAGGGATTGAATAAAATGTTAGTTTAATATGTCTTTTGTAAATGACATGTTATAATTGACAATATTTATTTACAGGGTGATAGATACAAGGGAATTCGGTTTATATGACTTCTGGATCAAATCTTTACTCCAATTCTATGACAATTCAATAGTTAATAAATTTTACTTTGAATCTGAAACAAAACAATTGTGTGAATACTTTCACTAATGTGAAGGATTTGTATTATTTTCTGTGTTTTGGATATTTAATATCGTTTTCAATGCTATTCATTGAAAATCTATTATTTTTTCTGTTATTGTATTTTATTTTTATTTCAAGAGTTCAGGTAATGTTTGTTTAAATATATATTACAGTATCATTTGATAAATATTACCTTGTTAATCACATTTGTTATGGCATTTACATCTACACACAAATTTAATCATTAAGAAGAAGTTTAGTTTGTTTTTAATGGTTCAAGATAATTGTTTCACAACTACTCTGTAACTTTGAATAGATTTTATATTTCACAGTACAGAGGATTATCGAAAGTATAAACGGGAGTTTTTAATCACAATTATCTTGGTTAAATTATATCAAATATAATCATAGCTTATATCATATTATTCAGTGAAGTGTCATCTATTGATATCAATTATAACATTTATTATCAAAACAATGGGACGCAATAAAATTGACCCGCAAATTGAAGGACGTGTCCGGGGTTATTTAGCCCTAGGGATGTCCGAGCCATTGATTATAAAGACATTGAAGAAACAAAATATCAAGATATCGAAGGGTTGTATCTATGGCATTAAAAACCGCGACGAAAATCAGTCCAAAACTAATGAAATAAAGACCCGTAAGAAATGCCCCCTTAAAAAGTTGGACACAAATTCAATGAAAAAATTAGATAAATGGACAGGGAGTGTTAATCCACCCACCCAAAAGGTAATGGCACAAAAGCTCGGGGTAGTGCAATCAACAATTTCATATCATATCAACAAAACATTGAATAAAAAGAAGAGAAGGAAAGGATTGGTTCACTATTTAAGTGACAAAAACATTGCCGATAGAAAGTCCCGATCCCTTGGCCTCTATAAACTTTTGAACAAGGGGAAGTGGAAAAATGTCATCACCACTGATGAGGCATGGTTTTATTTGACTAAAACAGGGGGGAAACGGCGAATACAATATGTAAGTCGAGACAAACAAAACCCAAAACTGGATGTGTTTTACAGAAGAGAATCAAATGCAAAGGGGTTTATGGTTTGGGCAGGGGTATCATTTAATGGGAAAACCCGGCTTCATTTTATAGAGCCAGGGGCTAAAATTAATAGCCAATATTATATCAATAATGTGCTAAAAAGGTTTATCGCCAGAGATTCCCGACGACTGTATCCTAAGGGGGGATATGTGTTTCATCAGGATTCCGCCCCTGCACATTCCTCTAGGGTTACACAAGACTTCTTGAGATCAAAAATGCGATTCATTCCTAAAGATAAATGGATGCCGAAGAGTCCAGACGCCGCTCCGATGGACTATTTTGTCTGGGGATATCTAAAACGGATTCTTTGGGGGTCAAACCCGAAGGATATGGCACAACTTAAAAGCGCTTTAAAAAGGGCCTGGACACGTTTGCCCCAAGATCTAATCAACCGTGCCCTTCAGGCCTGGCCTAAACGTGTTTATAATATCTATAAGAATAAGGGATCACATATTGAATAATATTTTGTAATTATATATACTAATAAAAATGTTAATTGTGATTAAAAACTCCCGTTTATACTTTCGATAGTCCTCTGTACAGTAGAGCACAGTAAATGTAAATTATCAATAGTTGATACATGTACACTTAGTTTTAATAATTTAATTATATTTAATTAAACTGTTTATTTCAATTTTGATTAAATAATCAATGTAACTATTGTTTTATAACTGTTAAACATCGCATAATAAATTCTTTGAAGGTTAATTGTAAAATATGTATCAATGTCATAATTTTACAATTGACACAGATACAAATCTCAATTATGAAGTAAAAGATAATAGATCAATTTACTTTCAACCCATGCTATTAATACCTTATTTATATTATGAGTGAGTTTTAAATTAGTTTTCAAATTATATATTCAATCTTTGCCCTGCTCCTTCTTAGAGAATATCCAGATAATACTAAAAATGTCAAGGTTTGTGGTCCATTAATGTTATTGCTTGCTGAATTTGCAAAATTCCATAAGTCATTGTAAGAACTCATTAATAATGTGTTTAATCTGTTAATAAATAATTTGAAAACAAATTGATTTTTATTTTAGTCTTAAAGTGAAAGCACATCCGAAATCGATCAGAGATTTTGGTGAACAGTTATTCAATGGTATTCCCGATATAATACTTACGCCATGGAATGTGATGCAGACTATAAAGTATCTGAAACGTTTCAAAATGTTATTTATAAGATACAGATCTACTGTTGATCTTGGTTATATGGAATTTGCAAATATAATAGCAACAACTAGACCTCAATCTCAGCCTCTCTTTCAATATTTTCATTGCTTTTCAACTGGTGTTTGGATTTCAATACTAATTATGCTAACAATTGTTGCAATGATTTTAAGTCATGAAAGATATGAAACAAAATTCAATGTATTTTACGAATACTTTTGGAATTTATTTATTATTTTGTTTTATAAATCATTTCAAAGATTTATTCGCAAAAACAAATCAATAATCAGAGGATTAGTGGGGATTTGGTTAATCTCTGCGACATTACTGTCCATACAGTTCACTGGCTTTCTGTTGGATTACATGACAAAAGCTAATCCTATATTAAAAATTGATTCATTGAATGACTTGATATCGAGAACTGATGTGAAAATATTTGTAACTAAAGAAAGTCTTTTATATGAATATGCGATAAATGAGAAAAATACAAATCAAATGGCCAAGGATATATTTTCAAGATTTAAGTTATACAATGTTAAACAATGGCTCGATTATGAATTTCTTTACAAATTAATGGATAAATTAAGATCCGGGTCCTATGGATTCGTTTACAATAAATTGGTTGCAATTTTTACAATCAATGTATTGTCTAATATTGAAAAACAAAACAGAACTGTAGCACCTGGATCCTCTCTTGAAGATATACTTCATATATCAGAAAATGGTGCAGGGCATTTGCCTTATTTCATTGTAGTGAATGAAGATAGTCGTCAGAAATTCATTAATAAACATTTTGATGAAATGTAAGTTTAGTTTATATTATGTTTTGACAATTGTTTTTCAAAATTGATTTAAAAATCTAATATTTTTTAACATTTCTTAGGATTTTAATGACACGAGAGTCGGGTTTATATGACTTTTGGATTAAATCAAAAATTCAATATTACATCAAACAATCACTTGATTACAATCTGAATCGTTTTTATTTAAAACAATTATGTGAATACACAATAATTACACTGAAAATGTCCCTGGACTTATTTTATTTGTTAGGATATGGATATTTGATATCAATTACTGTAATTACTGTTGAAAATAGTTATCACTGTCTTGAAAAATACTTTTAAATTAATTTGAAACCTGGTTAATTAGTATTTAAAACTCGATAATGTTAAACCAAAAATTTGGAAAGTGTCCTGAATAAATAAAAACGTAAAATAAAAAAATCCAATTCATATACAGTAAATAAATTAAATAAACACAATATGATATTCAATTAATTTGATTATATGTGAATAAATTATTACTAAATATGTAATACTGTAATGAAATTTGCATTAAATGTAAAAACAAAACAAAATATGATTTGAATGAACAAAAAATCTTTTATCAGATTAAGTGATAGTTTAAATGATATTTCAATTCCCTATCAAATGAACAAAAGCCAGTGTTTAGTACTGACAGTTGAAAAAGACTTTAAATTCAATGATGTATTTGAGAACAGGTCAATTTATATTCAACCAATAATTCAACCACCACAAGTATTTATCAGGTTATTGTTGATAATAATTTTAAATTGTTTTTTAATCAATTTTAATAAAACGTAATTTATTATAAAATAAACCTTTAGTGAAACGAAAGATGATCGAGATCAATATAAAATCTGTGGACCTGTTATAATGATATTGATTGAGTTTGCAAAACGACATAGAACATTGTTTGTATTTTTATAGATTTACCATGTAAATTAAAAATTTTAATTAATGTTTCAGAATCAAATTAAAACGACCACCTTCATCATTTATAGATTTTGTCTCCGGTCTATTTATTGGATTACCGGATATTATTCTAACACCCTGGACAGTGTCACAAATAAGTGATTATCTTGGTAAATTTAGAGATGCGGGATATAATTTTAAAGAAACAGTCAATCTAGGTTATGTTGAGTTTGCAAGTATTGTTTCAAAAACTAAACCTGCTCCTATTCTTCCGTTTCAATATTTTACGTGCTTTTCAATTTATGTCTGGTTATTTATTTTATCATCTTTAATAACAGTGTCATTTATATTAAATATAAAAACAATTCATTTTAAATATAAAGTATTTTTTGAATACTTTTGGAATTTATTTATTATTTTATTTCACAAATCATTGCAAAACTTTATACGCAAACAGAAATCACTGATTAGAGGATTAGTAGGCGTTTGGATGATATCCGCGGCCTTACTGTCCATACAGTTCACTGGCTTTCTATTGGATTACATGACGAGAGCTAATCCTATACTAAAAATTGATTCATTGAGTGATTTGGTTGCAAGAAATGACATCAAAATATATGCAAGCGATGACAGTCCACTTTTAGAATATGCCAATTTAGTGAGCAATACCGATCCGATGACCAGGGATATATTGTCGCGTATTATACAATTTCCAATCGGAGATTGGTTGGTTCGGGAATTTCTTATCAATATGACTAAATCACTAAGATCAGGGTCATTTGGATTTGTACACACTAGATTGTGTGCAATTTATATGATAATGAAATTTTCAAAATTGGAAAAAGAATTGGGACTCAAATCAGGTGATGAAGGAATGGAAAGCACTTTACATATCTCCACAGACAGTGCCGGGTATTTGCCTAACTTTATGGCTTACAATGAAGAGACGGAAAACCAGTTCATCACTAATGAGTTAAATAAAATGTGAGATAATATTAATATAAAGTATTTTATTGTTATTCACCTTTAATTAAAATTTGATTACCAGGATCATGGATTCAAAAGAATCTGGTTTATATGAGTTTTGGTTACAATCAATGCTTGTAAACCTTGATTACAAAATTCGTATGAGATTTCTCATTGATTCCGAAACAATACAATTGTGTGAATACACATCCCTTTCACTCAACAATACCTATGATTTGTTTTATTTATTATGTTTTGGATATTTTAATGCAATTATTGTTTTATTGATTGAAATATTGACAGTTTTTTGTAATTATTATTACAATAAGAATTGACAATAAGATTATTGATGACATAAATTAATTAAGATAATTACTCTAGATAAAATTTCTTTTTTAATGACACAGAATGTTTAAAATATTAGCATAACTTCAAAGTAATTATTAATTTATTTAAAATGTCTGAGAAAATACAAACAAAAACACAATTTTAGTTAAAATTAATACAAACTATTAAAAATTAATTTAACTTTTCAATCAGTGTTAGAAATGGGCCGAGTCTTCCTGGCTCAGTGTTATACCCTGAACCTATTGAGCATAAGTCCGGTGCGTCTGGACTCGGACTCACATCTTTTTCTAACATTGTTTATTAATTATAATTAATATAAGTATAGATAGTATTCACACATTATATTCATTCAAAGCCTCAAATAAAGGGGTATTTAACACAAAATAAACTATTTATATGACATTCAATAATAAAAAAAAACTCCAATTATAATCAAAAATCATAGATTAATTGTTAACGTATTATACTAATGATTGACCTGGCTTCTCAATATACCCATTAGCATTCCACTTCTCCCCCTGACTAATGCTGGCATTAATCCAATCGATGTACTTTGAAATTCTGGCGAAAATACTCTCAGCTTTATCTGTAGTACAGCCTTTATCTCCTTTTGTGCCCGGCTTATCATTTATACTACCATGGTTGATTCCAACGGCAACCGCCCTTCCATTAATATACTGAACTAATGGAGAGCCAGAATCGCCCTAAAAATTGTATATTTTTAACCCCTTATTCAATAAACAAATGATTAGTGAACTCACAGAACAGGTGGCAGAACCGCCTTCTTTGACCAGTTGTCGCACCCGAATAGTATCCCCGTCATCGTCAATGTCATAGTGTTTACCCTCCCGTCCAAATGGATACATACGCGTCCAACCTGTCCACACCTTTTTATGACTTCCATTGCCTATAGTACCGGTGCCCACAAGCAATGCGTGTTCATAATTAGCGTTGATATTATGCTTCTGTGGAAAGCAAAGAGTGTTATAGTCTTTGAAGCCATCGGTGGTAACCACAGTCATATTAATCGGTGTCTTAAGTCGGGCCACTGCTATGTCATAGTGTTGTGTTGAGCCGTAGGAGATGTTTAACCAGTTTGGGTATACAAACACATATTGCACGTAGTATTTGATAGGTGTATGTTTGTCCATGTTCAAATGATTTCCCTGAGCGTATATATAGGATCCATTGGGGTCTTCAGTTGAGTGGTTACTAATGACACCAAAATTAGAGAGAATGAAAATAGCACTCAGAAATCTAATACTATGATATAAAAGTTACTTGCCCTTTTTTAAAACAATGTGCTGCAGTTATAATCCAGTAAGGATTAATAATTGACACTGTACACCAAAATCTTTGAATACAAATATTAATATTGAAAAATCATGTGTGAATTTAGAAGAAAGCTAATATTACGCTCCATATGATAACTCCATAATCCATGGGAATTCTCCTACCCGTGCAGATCTACCCCATCTGATTGCTGCTGAGGTCTGGTTTGTTTTGTGCCATTCAAAGCATGAGTTGTCCATCACTTGTGAATCCCTTCCTAACCCGCAGTCATCTGTTGTGAACCAATATTTGCCTATTTTTGTGTGAATCTCATCACTCGATGGCAAACAAACTGTTGAACAAAACAATTGTAAGAATTATTGAACAAAATATAAAATTCATTCAAAACTCACTAATAATTGACAAACAAATGAATAACAAGTATTTTTCAGTCATTTTTTGTTAAAACTATTTAATAATAGGAAATATTTTTATTTAATTTTGAGAAATATTGTCTGAAATTTGATTCAATTGTTATTGTATTTCAAAATTCATATAAATCTCTTTAAAATCAATTATTAAATGACAAAAATAATAATACTTTTCTATACTTAGAGTAAAATTGAATAAAATTTTATTTAAAGTATAAATATTTGTAAGGATTTGAATTGAGTTTCAAATAACGTTATGAAACTTTACTATGATATTTAGTATGTGTAATATACAGTATTTATATATTGTTTGGACTTGACAAGGTGAATTATTTATGCATTGATCTGGCTCACAATGAACTTGGTAAAATAAAATAAAGATTACAATGAATATACTGTATATATTCAAACAGAATTCATCCATTAAACCACAGCAGCTGCTCAGGTTTAAATCATTGATTTAAATTTTACATAGTACAGATTTCTTTGTAAATATCGAGGTTACTGATTAATGAAAACAATAACCTCGATAAACTATGATTAATTGTATTTAAGGTTAATTATTTTATAAACAAAAACACATTTTACTTAATATTAAATCAATATTTTGACCCAAATATTAACAAATTATTTATAAAAAGTGTTTAACAAATGATTTTTAATTAAAATATGAGAGAAAATGACAATTAGTTTGTCTTTACGTCTAATAATTGTCTCCATTTATATACTGAAAAATAATTTCAGTCATCTGTTGACCACAAGTAGACAAACAATCAATGATTCTTATGATTTCATTATTGTTGGCTCCGGAACTGCGGGTTCTGTAGTGGCCAATAGGCTCAGTGAAAACCCAAATATACGAGTGTTATGTCTAGAAGCTGGAGATCCGGCAAGTCTTGAGACTGACTCACCAGCGATGGCTAATCTTGTGGTCAACTCTCAGTACAATTGGAATTATTCTTATGCCCCGCAAGCGGTAGGTGTGGGTTGGGCTAACCATAGGATAAGAGAGCACAGGTATTATTATTTATATATTAGTAAGATACAACAGTTAATTTTCTATTAGAGGAAAGGTACTTGGTGGAACAGCACAAATAAACTCAATGCTGTACAACAGAGCAAATAAAAATGATTACGACTATTGGGAGCAACATTTCGGTGCCAAGGGTTGGGGTTATAACGAAGTTATGCCTTATTTCCTTAAATTTGAAAACAACACCGATCCTGCAATTGTGGAAAATAACCCTGGCTATCATTCAACTAAAGGTCCGGTGCAGATAAGCACTTGGCGTAATCCGGATCCTATTATTCTATTATACCATAAAACGATGATTGAGTTGGGGTTTCCGGAGACAGATATCAACGGTCCCCAACAGTGGGGAACTGCTATCGCACAGGGATTTATTTCTGGGAGAGGAATTAGATCAAGTACTTCTAACTCATACATAGATCCCAATCCGCATCTGAGAAATTTAGATATACTGTCCAATGCACTGGTGGTTAAGATACACTTCACGGGTAACACTGCACGTAGTGTTGAGTTTGTTAGGAATGGTGTTAAACGAGTGGTCAGTGCAACGAAAGAGATCATTGTTTGCGCAGGTATTCAAACGATTCATCATTTTGTCAATTAATGATTTGATATTCACTTTTAGGTGCTATTAATTCGCCTCAACTGCTGATGTTATCAGGCATTGGACCCAAAGAGCACTTACAACAGCTCAGAATACCTGTGTTGGCAGACCTTCCAGTGGGTAATCACCTCCAAAACCACCTGCGACTCGACATCAGAGCCTTAATCAAAGACGAATCACTGGTGACTGTCAGCCAACAGGAGGACTACAATGCCCTGACTATCGATAATCTCTACCAATACTTCATCAGCGGTTCCGGACCGCTGGCGATATATTACAATACAATCACATACCTGACCACTGAGTCCAATACTAATTGGCCTAATATAGCACTTACATCTCGTATACAGTATTTCCCCAAAAATGTCAGTCAAGAAGCGGTTTCCTATGAAAATGTGGGGGAATGGGAGAGGTATTACCGGTCATACGCGGGCAGACATTATCTCTATATTATGCCAATCCTTCAAAGGGTTCGCAGTTTTGGTTCATTACGTCTTCAGTCAACAGATCCACTCATTTATCCGATATTTAGTCCAAACTATTTAACAAATCCTGAAGACTATGCCGATTATATAAGTGCTGTAAAGTTTGCCTTCTATTTCATAGAGAGGTCATCCTTTGCCCAATACTTGGTGCCACTACAACCCATACCCGGGTGTAGTTTCTGTCCTAATCAACAATACATATATCAATGCGAGTCTTATATCAAATGTCATATCAGACAAGTTGTTTGGAGTGTCTATCATGATGTCGGCACCTGTAGTATGGGTGCTGTGGAGAGGAATGATGTGGTGGTTGATCCTCGCCTAAGAGTGAAGGGTATAAATCGTTTACGTGTTTGTGATGCTTCAATTATGCCTCAATTGCCAAATGGTAATTCAAATGCGCCCACAATTATGATCGGGGAGAAATGTTCAGCAATGGTTAAACAAGATCATTATTTGGGATAGGTTTAAATTATAAAATTATTTTACTTTGTTGTCTAATAATTAAACAATAGAGATGATGCATTGGTTTATTATTATAATATGACAACGCTGATTTAAAAAGATTATATAAAATTAGCAGGCAACATTTAAATAATCTTTAAATATCAATATAATGGACTCTTTAAAGTAACTGAAAGTTATGATGATAATATATAAAAATTATAATGAACATCGTTAAGTGTAAATATTGGCCTTGTTCAAAACAATTACTATCCATTTACATATGAATCTAATAATGAAAACACAATATTAGTTGAAAATCATTGAAACGAATAAAGAAATTCAAATATATTTCAAATTTACTGATAATGTTATGCAAAGTCGTTGATAAACTCGGATTCGTTCACCCAATCAATGATTCAAAGTTTACATAGTTTAGTTTGCTCTTTGGATATCTAGGTTATTGTTGATTAGAAATATTAATACTCAATTAAGCTTTGATTAATTGTATTTGAAGTTATGTTTTAAAAACAAAAACACATTTTACTTGATATTAAAATATTTTGACCTAAAAATCAACAAAATATTTATAAAAAGTGTTTAACAAATGATTTTCAATTAAAATATGAGAGAAAATGACAATTAGTTTGTCTTTACGTCTAATAATTGTCTTCTATTATATACTGAAGAATAATTTGAGTCATCGGTTGACCACAAGTAGACAAACAATCAACGATTCTTATGATTTCATTATTGTTGGCTCCGGATCTGCCGGTTCTGTGGTGGCCAATAGGCTCAGTGAAAACCCAAATATACGAGTGCTATGTCTAGAAGCTGGAGGTCCGGCAAGTCTTAGGACTGACTTACCAGCAATGGCTAACGTTTTGGTCAACTCTCAGTATAATTGGAATTATTCTAATGCCCCGCAAGCGGTAGGTGTGGGTTGGGCTGACCATCGAATAAAAGAGCACAGGTATTATAATTTATAATTTTGCAACATATACCAATTGAATTGCTAATAGAGGAAAGGTACTTGGTGGAACGTCATCAATAAACTCTATGCTATACAACAGAGGAAATAAATATGATTATGACTATTGGGAGCAACATTTCGGTGCCAAGGGTTGGGGTTATGAAGAAGTTATGCCTTATTTCCTCAAATTTGAAGACAATACTGATCCTACAATTATTGCCAACAACCCTGACTATCATTCAATAAGAGGTCCGGTACAGATAAGCACTTGGCGTAATCCCGACCCTATTGTCCTATTATACCAAAAAGCAATGAATGAATTCGGGTTTCCAGAAACGGATATCAATGGCCCCCAACAGTGGGGAACTGCTATCGCACAGACCTTTATTTCTGGAAGAGGAACTAGATCAAGTACTTCTAACTCATACATAGATCCCAATCCGCATCTGAGAAATTTAGATATACTGTCCAATGCACTGG
>JAQGAT010000974.1:0-19578 GCA_034687845.1 Pantelozetes paolii
ACTCTTTCCAAAGGTGTGCTGTATTTGAGGTTTATTTTGTGTAATAACAAGAGTTTCGGTAATATTATGACAATTATGTCACAAAAGTTGTCATAAATTAATTGTTTTTGTTTATTGATTGTAAAATTAAGTAAATGTTTGATATCGTGTTAAATATGTCTTTAATCTAATTTTATATTCATTTAATAACACCCAGCACTGAAACGCTAACAATACTATCCAGAAGATTGTACTTGAATAAAAGTAGCATGGTTAACACAAAATGATAATCTTGAGCTTTGAGCTAACATTGTTCAATCACATTGACATAACGTTTTACTGTATTATGAATTTATGAATTGATGATAAATTCTGATATATTAACCGAATGTTTATAAACTGTTATACTTTTAATAATATTCGATATGTCACTTGTTAAATGATCAAGGTAGCATACTTGAATATCTTTAAAAAATATTTGGAATAATAATAATAGATTACAAATATATTTATCAAATTCTTTGATAATAATTGCTTTAATAGTGAAAAACTAGAAATAATTGATTGATTTTTTAAAATAAAATATTTATTAATGTCTTTAATAACAGAAATATATTTAAAACTATTTGTTATTTTTAATAATATTAAGAATTGATTGAAATAATAACGAAATGCAAAGTATTTACAAAGAATTGAGAATTGATTTAAACAAAAATCACTACAAATATCACGGATTAATATAATTTAAAATCCATTGTCTAAACCTTGAGATCCTGGTGCAAACCCCTGGCAGAGATGGTTCTCCGCATCCGATTCCTGTTCATTCAATTAAAACAGAAAGTTTAGTATAAATTATATTTTGAATAAAATGTCTAAAAATGAATATAAGATATGAAATATAGATAACAAACCCCAGGATATAATTCCAGCCAAAACCCATTTGCCATCCTCGCCCTGAACTTGAAGTGGGCCACCGCTGTCCCCCTTCAAGTGATATGAAAATATTATTAGCTTTATATGTTTATTCAGGATAAAATAGTAGAGCACCTGACAGGAGTCACGCCCGCCCTCGTCATAACCGGCACACATAAATATTTCGGGTATGTATTCGTGTCGACCTGCGGTTAGGAACATATTTTTGCATTTGTCATTGCTGACAATCGGCACTTTGACTTCTTGTAGGACTGTTGGCAAAACTCCGCCTAAAATTCAATTATTAAATCATTTATCAGTTTTGAAATCAGTTTTCATTTTATAAAAAGTTTATTTAAAACCAGTTTTGTTTCAACTATTTTCTGATAACAACCAAAACTAATTGAATGAAACCTATTATCACAACATCCGACACATCCGACACATTCATTGCATGAAAAGATTGAATGACAGTCACATCACATCTAAATTATTTTGAAAGCAATTTCTCTCGTTTTGATTCATTGACTCTTAAATATTGAAATTATTTGAATCAACAAAAATGTTAAGTCGATGTCAACAAGATCGTTTAATTTATGTAATCAATGAACTTTTGGTTTTAAATATTGTCTAAAATTAGAGATTTTGTTTCAAATAAAAAACAAATTATAAAAATGTTTAGAAATTGTATTGAAATAAAGCTTATAATTATTCAACATATCATAAATTACCAAAGGTGATTTATCAGTATGATTAACTATTGAACCACATTTTATCAATAAAATGAAAATGTATATTACTGTAGCTAAAACAGGGGATCAGTAGCTAAAAGTACAAAAAATAAAGTTTTAAATTTGTTTTAAAATGTAATTAAAACTTAATATTCATTAAAATTGTTTTTTCAAACATTATTTCAATTTTAAAATTTGGATCAAAAGTATAAAAAACATAAGATTTGAGTTCAAAATATTTTTAATAAAGAAACTGTTATTTAACTCAAAATTATTAATAAATTATATATTTTTTATAATAAATAAAATCCTATTTAATTGAAATCCTAAACAATAAAAGTTTTTTCATTGTATTCAGTGATAAATTGTTTATATATTGTGTGAATACTTGTATCAAAAAGCAAAACCCAATTTCAGTGAAGCGTTGAGTTAACTGTAAGTCAAAAAAGTTCATTCAAACGGAGAATAATTACATTAAAGTGTAGACGAGTTTTGCTATTATATGTCATTCAGTGTTATATTAACTTATATTATGTTTTTCGCACATTTCATACACAAAACTATATTTCATTCAATGTTAACAACAATTCAGACATAAAACTGAAAATTATTTCAAACATTCACTCAATTATTATGATTTTAGGACAGATTTTAGTCATTAATTGATTTCAATATTAGAATAGATTTGATTAAAAATAACTCTTTTTTTCATTACTTGATCACAAAATGCATAACAAATAAGTCATACCCTCTGACAGTCGTCCCCATCCGGTGACGGTTGCGTTCTTTCCTAAAAGCTCAAAGTTCTCGGGCGGTAGACATATGGGTGCGATATGTGGTTGGAAATCAATTGGTTCATCTAATTGTACCAGTGCTAAGTCATTTTCATAGGTGAAAAAATTATAGTGTGGGTGAACCACCTTCTTCTTTGCACCCCTTTCTATGTGGGGATAGGGCTCTAAAGTACTCGAGAAATCGTATTCTCCGACACGTATTCGGATTTGTGTTAACAATAAACTGAAGATATAAACAATTAAATCATAAAATAATATAAATTCATAGCAAAAGACATACTCATCGACACAATGACCTGCAGTTGCAATCCACTGGTTGTTGAGTATAGCACCGCCACATCTATGAGTGCTGGAGAAACCAAAAAACGAAGTCCTTCTCACAGAAACCTATTTTGCGATTCACTATTAATTTGAGGTTCAAATAGATTTAACACCAAATTGGCCCGAATTGGGCATAAGAGGCCATACCTGCCAGGGCCAGGCACCGAATGCTGAGTTCTTTCCTCCGACTACTTTGGTTTGTGGCATCAGTTGAGGGGAACCGCATTGGACTGGGATTTAAACATTAATTTATTGATCAATAAATAGATAATAATATTTAATAACATATTTTCAATACCTTTACTCAAAATAATTGGTTTTTTTGTATAAGGATTTTGTAAAACACTATTAGATGTCTCATAAACTAAGGCAGTTGTGGGCACTCTAGTTGTTGAGGCACTGGTTGTTATAGTAGGGATTGGAGTTGTCATTGTAGTACCGAAAGACGGTAGAGTGGAAAGGGCTGTAGTGATATTAATAGGGGTTGAAGTTGTTGTGCTTCGGGTGTTATATATTTGTTGATAAATACCCGTCGGTTTCACAGCTATAGGGGGACGGAATGTTGGCCTGTGATAGATATTTCCACCTGAAGGGGGTCTAAAGGTGGAGAATATGGAGAATATCGGTGGTCTGAATGTATGCAAAACACTCTGAGGTGTATTGGATTGGATGGGCCAGACCTGAGCTGTTGTGCAATCGATGTGTCAGTTAAGCAGTTAGAGTGACATAATTATAGACTCACAATGTATAGGACCGGGCGCTGTAGGCCATGGCTTTGCTATAGACGATGGAAGCAGTTGTGGTGTTTGGGATGTGCTATAACTTGAATCTGTTGTCACTTGTGATGAATTGAGAGAAACTATCGTTGGTTTCGATGGTTTGGTTGGTTTTGGTGTGGAAGTAGTTGTTGGGGGTCTTGTGCTGCTTGTCGTTGGAATAGAGGATGGCTTAGAGGACCAGCTCTGGACACTTGTAAGCACTGAACTGGTAGTTAAAGGCTTTTCATTATTATTACTAAAGTGAGTGTTAAACTGATTGTGTGATTGAGAGCTGTGTTGAGTGTTGTGTACTATTGTCTGATCAATTGAATTGAAAGTATCGTTATGTCCACAACAACTACCAAATAAGTATCCATCAACACAGGTACCCAAGTGCTTGCCCTCAGTCTTGATGCACTCCCAGACAAACATACAGGTGCCCTCCACTCCCAAAGCATTGTTACATACTTTTGGTCTAATTTTTAGTGCATCTCCTGTTAAGGCATATAATTGACACTTAATATCACATAAACACCGATTGATATCTTAAGACATAAATCACTTATCGCTGCAAAGGAAGCAAAATGAATGACAATTACCTGAATATATACACCAAAACAGATGAAATATAAGGCACAGTCCCAAACGCCAGGTCTGGCGTATGGCTGTTAATCGCATTACGAAAAACACTTCAATAATAGCTTCAAATATTTTGAAGATTTTCCCATTTCTTTGAACGTCTTTCAAACAAAATACAAGAATAACAGAACAGATCTGATCTATGGATGAGTTGATGTTTGAGCGGATGACCGACTTTGGCTCTCCCTATGTGTCCCCTCTTTCGATCCGGTTATGAAGATATACTCATTTCCAGAGAAGTGATACTTAAAAAAAAGACTGAAAGACTGACTTAGAGTCTAATAACTTGAATCTAATTTAAAAGTTGGAAACATATTAACAAAAACTAAATTATATGATCACTAGTAGTCGTAAATACACTTAAAATGTTGTTTAATATCAAAAATTAATTTTTAAAATATATAACAAATATTTTATTAGTTTTAAACTTTTTTTTAATGAATTGCTTAATAACTCACAGAAAATATCATAAAAAGTCAAAAGTTTATCAAATGTTTGACAAAAGTTATGAAAACTTACTTCAAATCAGATTTAAGTTATCTTTCATTCATTGATTTGAAATCATTGGTAAAAACACTCTTCAATAAGAAGTAAAGACTTCTTGTTTTACATTTGAAAAACTGTTGAAATATTGAACTAAACTTTTTTGAGGGGTTTGAGAAAAGCTATCGTCAGTTGCGTCGGTATTACACATGTTATACACAATGACCTGATTTAGTAGTGATTCTCCGCCTAAGAGACGACCTACAAAAGGCTAACAGGAGGTTCAGGTGCTAATTGCCATCCATAGCAGTGATGAGACCGAAAAACATTGGAGTTTTACCACTCCTTAAGTCATTGATGTTCGACAGTGAGTGAAATCCAACTCAAAATTGTTCATTGGATTCAATATATTCCGTGTTTTTCACAGTTATTGTTATTTATTGTTATTTTTTGAAGCAAAACAACAATTCATTTGACCTTAAGATTCATCATTTCATTACTTACTGTAACAGAAACTCGAGATTTGGGTCTTTGTGTAAAAAAAATCTTATTGTGTTTTGAAGTAAACGCTTGAATATCATCCAAACAATGCCCAACATATGTGTCATTACTTTTATCTTCAATACATTTCAATAAATTTAGACATTTTTAGTCTTTTTATGTTTTGTTATATTCTTTTGATTTGACTTTCGGTCTGATTCACGAAAAATATAATATTTATAAATATTTGACAAACATTTGAGAAAAGTTTTAATAAATTCAATATTTATAAGAATTTTTTATTTTTACTAATTTTCAATAAATATTTGAGTAATCCTTACATAATATCATAATTATTTGATTTGATTTAATTTAATTCAATATTGAGGTTATATACCTGTTATTCAAATAGAGACTAATATTACCCTTTCCTACCCTTTCCTATCCTTTCCTATAATAAAGTCTTTCATTTTTCCAGTACTTCAGATCCATTCGAGTTATTTTTGAGCAATCGATTCGTGGATTCCTTTGAGAATTGAAATTCAAATTTTTATTTCAGTGAAGAAAACAATATTTATATTGAAATAGATTTTAGGAATTATTTCTCTTAACTATAATATTAAATCATTTTTTGTTTGTTCACAAAATTGTGTGCTTTTATATCATTTTATATTTAATTCAAAGCAATTTAATGCAAAATATTTCATTAAAATAAGTTTCAAATAACACGCTTTCATAAAATCATTGCAAAACTTATTTTTTGTGGATATAATTGAAATATAATTAAAATAATTCATAAAAACTAATAAATATTTTATAGTTATATAACTCCCGGGTCAACAAAATACTAGTTTTTTTCGTTTCTATAAAATTCAAAACAAATCGAGTTTTAAATAATTTTTTGATTTTGAAATTAAATCAAATGTTTGGCTAATAGTTGTGTTACTCCTTTTGTCAATGTCAAGGTCAGGTAGTAATTACATCACTACTACTATTTTGAATAATTTTCTTGTTTAACATTAATTTGTTTTAAATTTCAAATTAGAGACAAATATCTCAAATAATTTATGCTTTGATACCTTAAATCTGTTTTCAATTATTATTTTCGGTTAATCTTGTTATTAATGACTTGTAAATAGGGTTAAGAGAATTAAGGGGTATTTCAGCACAAAAACATACCACTCTGTGGGCTGAAGAAAGGCCAAGACCTGCATCTTCTCTATGTCATAGCTATTATCACATATAAGACTCGCTAACGAAGTCTTTTTGATCTCATTTAGTTGTGCTATAAATTCAATTCAATTCAATTCAGTACTAATTTATGCAATAAATCAACGATTAGTCAAACCTTCAGTGAAAGAGTGTTTCATATCTCCGTTTTCAAACCAAAACCTATCGCCGACTGAAACACAAGTATTAATAAAATTTGTTTTCAATTGAAATGCAATCAAACCTTTGTTTCTTCGGGACTGTTCGGCCAAAATGCAGGCAAACAAGGGTCCGACCACTCCATCGGGTAATGCCTTCTCATGATTGCCAGCAATAAACAAATCAATGTCATCGACATGTCTTCAAAAAAATTAGAAATCAATTGAGAAACTAATGATTCAATCATTGAGTCAATTATCTATACCTATAGAGCTGAGCCATTATCTGAGCTGATCCGCGACGCATCACTTGATCCAGAGCTTCAAAAGAATGGATTCGAGGCAAACCACAAACTTCTCTGAAGTCATTATACCCTGGTAGTCCATGATCTCTTCCTATCATACATTAGAAAATGCTTTAGGCTTTTCATTACATGAATAGCATTCAAATGATAAGTCATTTTAAACTTAATTATTTTGAAATTTCAATGAAATTAGTCGTTAATATCACAGGAAATCCATTTTCAAATGCTTTCAATTAAATAATAAAATAAGAAATTCATTGCTAAAGGGTTGGGAAAAAGGGAAACAATTATATAACTAAACCAACAATTAGTTTGTTATTGCAAAGAGGGTATGGGATGATGAGGTGGGAAAACACCTGATATATAAACTTCCGATTCTTGCAATAAAAGTGATAATCCATTAACTGATAGTAAAATTGATAATTTAAAGACTAATTGTGAAATAAACGTACAAGGTTATTATAAAATATTTGATATAATGATATAATCTTAAGTTAATAAAACTTAATATAAATTGAATTCAAAATCGTTTAAAAATTTATAAAATTATTCACTGATTAACAAAAAATCATTTTTCAATCACATATTTAGTGAATAAAACTTATAATTTGTGAAAATATCTTGTAAATCAACCCCTTATTGACTAAAGGGAGCAATAAATGTAAAGATAAAATAGCTATTTATACAAAAAGGGACATTTTTTGAATGTTATTCAAAATGATTAATATTAAGTGTATTATAAAATTGTTAACGATTTAAGAGAAACCCGTTTTGCCTCTAATGCAGACCTCTTTGAATGTTGAGTGCAATCAAATCCATCCCGAATATTGAGTGTTCCTCTTGAAATAAATGGTTTGTTATCTGTTGTAATGAAATATATTTTAAACGATTCAAAAATTTTCTTTAATTACAAACGTCTTCAGTAAAAAACTGGTCAAAAGTTTGCGTTGGATTTCCTGTATATCCGTTGAGGAACTCATCGTAAGCTCCCTTTCTATACATCGCCGTCGGGTTATTGAAGTGTTTCCTCAATTGAATTGTTTGAGTCACCTGTCCCTTGTTGTTCAACAGTCTTAATAAACCCTGTTATATGCACATTGATTTCATTAGACTTATATAATAATCATTTTATGTGATTGTGTGTGATATTAACCTGAATAAGGGTATGAAATCTGTAGACAGCGGTTGCGAACTCATTTAGAATCCCAGGGTTAAGGGTCGGGTCGTAATCGTATGCAAATCCGTTGGGTTTTACCAGAAGATTAAACTCCTTAATAACACTTCGGCCTTAATATGAAATCATTTTATTAGAAATACAAAATTGATCATGTTCATATAAATCTATTGTTTTTTCTAATAAATTGAGTGAACACATACCCAGAATCAAAGGCATCCATTCATTATAAGTAATAGATTGTATCTCCGCGGCCACTATTCTTCTGGTTTCTTGATATACCGACTCATCCTTCCATTCTTTGTGTGAAAAATAAATCAATTTTTAATTTACAGTGAATTTAAACAAACAATAAATTCTTTAAATTTATTTAAAAACACAAAGAATTTGTATTAATTTGAAAGAAATGACAAAAACCTGGATTCAATTCCTGTAGAATACTTGCAATCCTATTGTGTTCCCTAGAATTGAGGAAAACATTGTGTGTTAAATAACATCACATAAACTCAGTGTAAAAGTATATAAGCGTAGCATTTGATTAATTACATGTCATTTGATTCATATTTTTATTGCTTTTGTATGAAATAATGAAATAATGATTGAATGAATTGATAGAAAATGTCAAACAACGACTACAATACCGGAGCAAAACGTTGTGCAACATTGTAAGCCCTGTTTGTTCATTGACTCTCACATCTCCTGAATATTGATTTCAATATATAATAGAAAAGATTTTAAAATTCATTTGAAATATAAGTTTGTTTTGACAATGAATTGAAGGCAAACCTCCGACAAAACAATGATATCCTCGTTGGCGCTGAAGGTTTGTTGGTATCGCACATTCATCCGATCTATTCTCGGTATCAAAGGGAAGGAATTCCAGATTATTGACCAAATCTACCCTTAATTTGCCTGAAATTGATTCATTTGTAATTTGAAAAATATGAATATTCTCAACAATTGATACCATTTTTAAATGATCTGAGATGTTTTGCCCTCTCGTCGGTCGACCCGTAAACCTGAAAATTAAGGGGAAATTAATAAAAATTGTAATTAAAATGAAAGCATTTATACCATTGAGCCGTCGATTACATGCGTTAATGTATTGAACTGTTCTCTAAAGCCTTAAACCAAAACAATTTAATATAATTTAAACCCAAACCCAAAACCCATACCTAAATTGCAGTCATACTTAGGACCGGCAGCGTTGCGGACAAAATTGTTACAAAAGTGATTGTGTTGTTTATAAAAAGGGTCGTTGCGTGGGATCATAATGGGTTTGCAGGCCGGGTGTCTTATTCGCACCTTTCGGTTCGCTTCCTCATCACAACAGTGCAGACCCTCTCCAGTACTCGCTGTCAATGAATTCAATTTAAATCAAAACTCATATAGAGTTTAGAAATATATTAAAAGTGTTAAACCTCTGGTCGAAGCGGTTAGAGTCAAGTCGTGGTCTATTATCTAATAAATATTCAATTGAGTGATACTAATAGTACTGTAATCTTAAACAGTGCAAAGCATGACATACCTGTCCCCATTGCATAACCAATAGTGAAAACTTGCGGTCAGGGAAATCAAAATCTAAGGCCAGCTTTAGTTTACAACAAAATTAACTCAAATTTAGTTCATCTCTATTAATGTAAAACAAGCCATACTTTGCACGACACCTCCCTGGGTCCGGGCAAATCACCCCCGTCAACAGATACTCTAAGTTCATTGAGTCCGTCCGCATAGGCTGAGGGCACCAAACGCTGAAATTGAGTTAAAGATTTGGCCCAAAGGGGGTATTTTAGGTTATTGCAACTGCCGTCGATTGTCCGGTATTTTGCCTGCTTTTCACAAATTGGGATTTTCGGACAGTGGCCTGAGAGGGGAGTATTTAAAAGACTAAACTGTTGCAAACCATCCCTCGCTTGCACTGAACTTAATTTGAATCTTTTGCAACAAATATTTTAAAACTAAATTAAATATAAAATTTAAAATTTAAACTTTTTTGCCAATTGTAATGTTGTCTCCAAAGCAATCAACCCATCCAGGGATAGCTTTTGAATTTCAGGGTCGTCCGGCCCGAAGAAGGCCTGGTGGTAGCTCTCCATCGTATTGTTGCGTTGGAAAAACCCTTTATTCAAAAAATGAGATGAAAATATTTTGATAACATATGATTGGAAAGACCTGCGCGAATCAATTCCTTCTCAATTTCCAACTGCTTCTTAATAATACCCCGACTCTTTTTCGCCGCCTCTGCAACAGTCTCTTCATCAATGTCTAAGTTAACGATGGGTTCAATGGGAATGGGAATCTTTATGGGAACTATGGGTTAGAATCAAATATTTAATAAATTATTTGAAAGCAATTGTGAATTGAATACTGAATTCAACCAAAGGTTCTCTCAAGTGGTCTATTGGGCAACAAATTCCTGGCAAACCATTTGATTGTTTGCAACGATTGTCTAAATATTGTTCAATATTGTCGTATTGACTGAAACAATATGCAGGGGATCGACAAAACCCCTTAATGCCATCAGTGGTAGCACAGGGAGGATAAAACCCTTGTTTTCCACTGTGTCTGTTATTATAATTTGAATTTTTTGAATATCTATTATTATTGTATCCAGGTGAACGCTGTTTACCTTTCAAATTATAATAATTAAAATCTTACAAACACTTAAAGCTATATTGCATTACAAGGACCCCGATATACGAAACCATTTTTGAAGTACTGACAGGTCTTTGGTCTGCGATTGTAGTTATAATTGTCTGAAATTATTAAAGATTTGTTAAACAAATACTTTTACATAAAAATCAAAACTTACAACAAAACGATAACTCAATTACAAACCCAAAGATAAGCACTGATAGGAGTACATCACGTAATCTAAACATTTTTGAACTAATTTAGAGATGAAATGCAACTCTAGTTACTAAACATTGAATACTAAATAACAATTAAAACATTTGTTGTTTAAAAGCATCTGAATTTCCAGTCATTTATGAGAGAAGAGTCAAAAGGAAACGACAAAAACTTAGTTTGAAATCAATTCAAAGAATCGTTTAATTGTTTAATATATTGATTGAAATCTAAAAATAAATTAATGATTCAGTAATTGAGTAATAGTTTTGAATAGTGTATAGAGTTTTTGACATTAAATATGAGTTCAATATTGCAAACAATTTTCAATATTTTGAAATCTGTGAACAATTGAAGACAAAATTAATAAAATATTTATTCAATAAATAATTAATTTTCAGAAAATCCCAGATTTAATGCTTCAATACTATCGAAAGGAAATAATCAGAAATTTCCAACTGTACTGAAATTTATAGATAGACCTTGAACCCTTCTATTGTAGTAATTTAACTGTTTAATGAGATGTATGATAATTAAACTTGATATAATTCATTTGTAGGGGTAAATGCATACAGGTATGTGCGTATGTGCTTTATTTATCACCAATTCATTTACAAAAACCCAATTTTATATAAATTAAAAATAAAATGTAATTATAATTAAAATACCCTTTAATTGAAAATTTAATAATTTAGAGATTCAGATGTTATCTATTGAGTGCTGTTTAGGTTGTAATGAACTTAGGTTTTTTAATACATCAAATGTTCTTGCCACAATAATTAAAATGTTTAACTTATTATATAAATTGACATTGATAAATATGATACTAGTAAATTAAATTTGTATCTTATTCAATAAAAAAATAACAATCAATTTGAAAATCTATTTATTTGGCAATTATTTACAAAACTTTAATGAAAACATAATTTAATAATAAATTTCTTACAAATATTTGCAAAAATAACAATTAAATAGCATTTGTTTGAATCCAATCTAAATATTCAGTCACTCTATGAAAGGGTTAAAAGAAATTAAACTGAGTTTGAAATCAAGTGAATTGAAAGGAAGACAAACCTCGTATAAACTCCGGGATAACCCGGTTGTGCACAACGATTGCCAAATGAAACTAAAATTAAAATAAAAAATGAATAAATATTTAATAAAATCAAAGATAATATAAGAAATGACAAACCGATGCCATATATCGTCCATTTCCTGTTCAAATCAGCAATCATTAAAGGACTACCAGAGTCACCCTAAAAGATATTTCAATTAATATAGAAACCAGGAATGGTATCATATTGAAGAGCACAAGTATACCTGACAGGCATCTTTGCCACCCTCTACATAGCCGGCACACATAAAGTTTTTATTAATGGGTTGAAAATATCTTTTATCGCACTCATTATTATCCCACACAGGCATTGACACCTGCTGTAAAACACCACTTCCCTGACCACCGTATGAAAGTGTTCCCCAACCGATAACCTGAGAATTGATTTCAATATAAATCTAATTATTGATATCACAGTGAATACAAACCGTTGCCATATATCCGACCAAATCTTTACTCTTATCGCGAAGAGTAGGCAAACAAATGGGATTAATATCTGAAGTATATCTCACTTTGTCTTTAAGTCTAATCAAACCGATGTCATTGAAAAACCCATTTCTTTGAAATTTTGAATGTTGTTTGATATCCAGTGCTTTAAACTCTATTGGTTTTGAAAAGTCGTCTTCTCTGTAAATGTGATGTTCGCCCAGTCTTACAGTTATCTGAGAGGGAAGGTATCTGTTATGATAAAAAGCGATTAATAACTGGAAGTCTGGGTTTAATGCCTCACTTGTTTCCCTTGTGGTCAGACAGACAATGAGCAGCCGTTAAGATCTGTAATTAAGTTATAAATATTAATTGAGGAATAACTCCTAACCCCACATAACAGTGCGGGTCAGAGACTAATGTAAAACATTGAAAGCAAAAGAGTATTTACTAATTACTTTAACAATAATTTTATTTCATTTTTATAAAAATAAGTAAAATATTAAAAAATATATAAATTCTTTACGTAATACTCATTAATGAGAGCACCGCCGCACCAGAACTCCCGTCCCTTCGCGTTATCCAAAAATATGGCGGCCTTTCAATCATATAATTAATTATAAATATATATAAATATAAATATGAAAGCATACAATCCAAGGCCATTGACCGGGTCTGGCATCAAAGCCCCCCACTATGCGTGCGTCGCGACCCGATTGCCCACATTCTGGTGAGTAATGAATGTATTTATAATCAAAAGTAAATCTTTTTTTATGTGTTTTTACTGAAATTTGAGATCAGATTTGTTGAGCTTTCAATAACAGTACTGTTTGTTTCAACGAATGATGGTTTTAATGGATAGTTGGGTTGAATTTGGATAATAGGTTTGGATGTTGTTGTATGTGAATGTGAGCCCCAGTGCGGTCTGGAATAGGTTGGCCTTAAAGTGGTGGTCGTTGTAGTTGTGGTTGAAGATGTAGTTGACGGACGTCTGGTTGTAGCTAAAGATGAAGATGTGATGAATGGTGTGGTCGATGACGAGGTTGTAGTTGTTGTAGATGTAGTAGTTTGTAGTAATGGTTGTTTGGTATTGGAATGGGAATGGGATGTCTTTTTCAATAAAAATAGTTGTTATAAACATCTCAACAAAAGTATCAATACTTACTGCCGTTGAGACAGAATTGACTGGAGTTTGACTCAAAGGACAACAAACCGCAGGGAAAACAAGATTTCGGAAACAAACGGATTGTCTTAACATTGATATATCAAATATCAAGTAAATACAACGCCTTATGTCTCCACATTCACCGACGGCTCCAAAGGGGGTCCGACATTGATTGACGCCACCAATGGATGCTATATTTGAAACTATATTTCCAATTGAAGTGGTATTGAATCTGTTTGGCACAAACCCTGGTATTATGTGCACATTAGAAAGGGTGCAAATATTTAAATATAAAGTATTCAAGGTGTGATTTAAAGAATACAAATTGAAAGATATATGAAAATATCATTGACTTACAGCCCCTTTTGCTCTTCCGGTCAAGAGATTGATTGCAGACTATTATTGCACTGAATGTCAATATAAATGCAATCCATTTATACCAGACATACATAACCTGTGAAACAATTGAACACAAATTAAAATCACTTGAATTAAGAAATAATAAAACATCAAACCATGTCTGGAGTGATAGTATGGCCAATGGTTTCGATGTATTTCTGGACAATTCAGTCATAAGTCTTAAACATAAGAACTTTTTCTTTCGATTCAAATGAAACTAATTTTCAATTTTCAAAGTTTATGTAAATTAGTTTAAAAACAACTTTGAAATACATATTTGCAGTGAAAATAAAGATTGCATTCTCTGTACAAAACTTTTTTAATTATGAATTGAAAAAAGTTTTGGGAAAACTGCTCAGCACTACAGCACTACTGTCTCAGTGATGACCTGATTTAGTATTGATTTCCCCGCCTAAGAAGCACGACCTCAAAAAAGTTTACATAAGGTTCAGGTGCTAATTGTCTGATATAACATCCACTGATATAACAAAAAGAGGAGTTCTTCAGCACTCCTTGTGTTCGCCAGTGAGTGAAAACCGATTCAATACTGTATTCCGTATTCTTTGCATTCAAATAGTGTTTTATTGTTTTGTTTATTTCAAAGCATTTGACCTCAGGTTTCATATTATTTGACAATATTTTACATAAAATTGTTTTTCACAGACAATGAGAGACAAAATATATTAAACGCTTCGGTATTTCTTAAATAATAGGTTTACATAAAAAATTTCAAAACTTTTCCTCTGATTATAGCAATAGATATCTTCTCTTAAATTTCACAGAACTGTTGTCTTTTCAGTCTAATTAACAAAAGTTGTGAATCGAGTAATGGATTTCAGTTTGGATTTTCCCAAAAAACATGAAATTCAGTTCAATTGAGAGAAATTTCAGTATTTCTTATGTAAATGCAATCACAATCACAAGTGAATTGATTTTTGTTGTAAAAAATAAAATCTATTTTTAGTAAAACATGTTTTCGTTTAAAGAATTGTCAAATAATTAGTACAAAAAGCAAAACATTTCCAAAACATTTGAAATAAGACCAGAAGTTTATATACAGTTAGTATTGAGATGAGACCTATTGTACGGATAGGCCATTGAAAGACATTAGTGTTTAGATTCTTTGAACTCATTTTTATATTAAGATTAACTTAAATATGAATTAAAATTACAAAACAATACTTGAAATGCTTTCAACGATTGAGTGAAAGGTATGACAAATACAATTAAAATAACTTTGAATTTATTCAAACAATTGATACTTATTTACAAAATATCCAAAAACATTACAAAACCTTATAATTTACACAATATTTGTCCAAATTATGCCATTTTTATACCAAAAATAGTTTAAATAAATATGTTTTCAGTTCTCGTTTTCTTTGGTGTTATTTAAATGATAATAAGTTTATAGATGAGAGAAAAGTGAAAATATTTATCAATGGATTGAAAATGAAATGAATTATTATATTAAGGATTGAATTGATATCAAATTCCAAAACAAATTTCATTACGATTTCAAATGTTTTCAATTATTTATAAATTATGACTAAAATTAATGAAAATATTTATGGCATTTGACTATTGATTGTTTACACTTATAATCTGATTAACCCAACCCACAAATGCCGATACCTTTACGTAAACGCCTGGAACTCCACTCCTTCCGCACCCGAACCCTGTTATCAACGATAAAATATTTATCAAATTTTTGTTGAATAAAAATTTATTCGGGAAGACATACCCCATGAAACCAAACCTGTCAACTCATAATACCCTTCATTCTCACACACCAGACCTGACCCACCATCCCCTTGACAGGCGTCGTTTCCATCATCACCTCCTGCACAAAAACTACTGGCCGGTAATATAAATAACTTTTCTGTGACTGAATTGATTCTGACGGTACACTCCTGGTCATCAACAACGGGTACATCTGCTTCACGTACTCTCAGAGCTATGGGACCGGCTGTCAGTCAAAGAGGAAAATGTTTTGAATTGAATGTGTATTTGTATTCATTACTTACTCTCATCTTTATATCCATATCCAGTAACTGTACACCTCTTTCCTGGTTTACGTTTGGATCCCCGGACGGGAAGACATACCAAACACACGGCTTCGTTCAGTTCGACCGGGGATTGGAGTTTAAGTAAAGCGATGTCTGTTTTGAATATATATTAAACAATAAAATCAAACCAATAATGAATGAAATAATGCCAAACCGTTGTCCAGAGTCTGTCCGTTATGGTTGTGATGAATATAAGTAGTGCTGACCCGTTGTGTTTGTGCGCCTCTGCTTCCCAATTGACTCGTGAGGTCATAGTCACCGACTCTCACATAAATGGTTTCCCCGTTTTTAACTAAACTAATGATTCAAAGAAATAAAATTTAATTAAACTTTGATTACAATTAAAACAATTGAATACTTAGTGATACAGTGGGCGGCCGTCAGCACCCAATGAGTACCAATCAGTGTTCCGCCGCACAGGTATTGGTTCTGACTATTGATTAAAGCGATCTAAAGTAAAGCACAAGAAATGTGAAAAAGTTTTAATCACTACAAAAGTGGTGAATACCTGCCAACACCACTCGCCCGGAAAGGAATCACTTCCGCCAACAACTCGAGGCGTTTCTTTGCGTTGAGTGCCTTTGATTCCACACATATAGGGATTGGGTCTTCTTATGGACGGCAGAGCTTTGAATCAATGAATTAAATGAATACAAAATAATAAATGAATTATTAATTGAAAATACGTTTTATCGGCGAATCGTCATAATTAGTGGTCTTATTATGGGTTGTCTTATAAATACCATTATTTGCCAACACATTGGCCTCAAAGGCCTGGATGTCAGTCATAGGGGCGCAGCATATCTGTCCCCCTTTAGCGCATTGGAATTTGGGATAAATAGCATTCCCACCAAAACAAGTGAATCTAAAAATTAATAAATAATAAAATTTATCTGAAATTTAGAAATTATTGTCTATTAATAGGACAGTACCTAAACATGGGTGCAATGCAAGGGCCGGGACAGAATGGCGGCCCTCCGTTAGGTATTCCAACGGACTTATTGTGTGAAGAATTGCCGATAACTTCACTCATATCAGGTTCTGATTCTTGAGGAATTGACTTCTGAGGAGGAATGGGAGGTAATTCTTGTTTTGGTATTAATTGTTGCGGAACTGGAGGTTTCATTTGAGGATTTAATGAAGGAATCAATGGTAAAGGTATGTGATTCATGTGCGGCCTTTGCATCGGGGGTTCGGGTGCATAGAGTGGTGGAAAAGAATTTTCTGGTGGAAAGAGAATCGGTTTATAATTTTGGTGACTATTCTGTGGAGCAATCGGTGGTTCAAGAGGTGGTTCGAGAGGAAGAGGTTTATTGATATTTGAAGAAACAATTTCTTTGTGATCAACGTCTTTATCGTTGTCTTCATTGGTTTCGTGAGGATTGTGGCAACAAATAGACCCAGAAGTGCAGTCAATGGTCTTTAATATCAATTCTGAAGGTCTGTTACACATTCCGCTCAGAATAGTCGGAATGCAATTTCCGGGACAGGGCTTCAGTTGTGGCGCTTCTGTTGTCGGGTCTCTATTGACACAACAACTCCCGCCGTTTGGACAGTAAAGGGTATAATCTGTTTCATCGCATAATAGACTGAAAAGTGGTGCGACACACGTGCCCTCACACAGTGGCAAAGGAGTGGTGGGAGGTGTGGGTGGAATGGGAGCTATACTTTGATTAACTTTCTTAAACATATCTATTATTATGTCTTCTGATGGCTGTTCTGATTGTTGTTTAGTTGTATTCAATGAATCGCTTTGTTGGACAACAGTTACTATGTTTGAAGTGTTATCAAAGTCTACCTCCGACTGCAGACAGCACTGTTCGCCTTCATTAAAGCACTTTCCGTTACTCAAGATATTACCACAATATCTAACGTAACGAACTTTTATACAAACACCAGGACAGGGCTCAGCCATTGAGGAGACAGAGCTTTGGCTGACTTGAGACTCTGTGTCCTCTAGTCTTTCGGTAGGTTTTGGAGTAGTAGTAGTGGAAGTGGTAGTGCTTGTCGAGGGTGTCGTAAGTCTTGTTGAAGAAGTCATGATTGGATTCACTTTATTTATGTTAAGAGAGCCAAACACCTGCGCCGGTGTGTATGGCTTGGGATTGTGGGGTCTTATCATTAATGGAAACGATGTGATGGAATGGTGTGTTGGCTTTGGTGTTGTTGTGGTTGTCATAGTGGTAGTAGTTGTTGGAGTTGTAATAGAAGAAGGGCTAAAAGTTGACGGACTTTTTAAGGGGTCATTATTTTCATTGAAAGGGGCAGAGGTTTCAACAGGAGTTCCATAGGAAAACTCATGAGGGACACAACACCTTAAGAAATTGGCCCCACATGTCACCTCCTCGAGCACATTATCACAAAATATTGATGTAATTGCATGAACACACTCTCCCGGACAGGCGGGTACTTTGCCCACTGATGTCAAACTGGTCCACAGATCTAGTTTTTACAACAATTCAATCAGTTTTCATGTTTTCTATTATATTTTCAATACAATAGCAATGCATTACAAATCAGTGCATGAAATGACTTCACAGAACTTGAAATCAAAACTTTTTAATGACATATAAATTCATATTTTGTTTAGAAATACAATGTTTTGTTGAAATCATTACAACATTTAAGACTTAATGACAAATATATACAAAAGAATATTTTGGTTCATAAGAGAAGGTCATTGACTTGTTTACCATTCAATAACCTTTAAGGACAAGGCCTTTGGCCTGAGGTCAGGGATGGGTTAATGTTATTCTGTTGTTAATAAAAGTTGAAAACTCACTGACCATTGATTTAAAAGATAAAAATAGGAAATGATTTCTCAAACATATATATAAAGACATAAGAAATTAGTGTTTTCTTGTGTTAAATGAGTTCAATGTTAAGTTTGAAAGTTTATTTCAGAGGACAATGACCTCTAAATCTAAACATTTATTGAAACAAAAAAATTACAAAATATTTCACAAAATCTCAAATTTTTCTAAAATTAAAAATTAAAACAATTAATAAAATAAATATTTTTTTAATTGAAAAATAATTTAAATATTTTTAGTTTTCGCATAACTTTTGTCATTAAGTTTTGATTTTTTATTTGAAATGAGACAGATTATTTTTAAAAGTTATTAAGATATCACAACTAACCTGAGAGTATTTCCGTTTCATTTCTATCTAACTGTCCATTCACTTCATTCACGCATATAAATGAAAATAATATTAAAAATCCAAAATAATTTGAGTTTTTCTGAATTTCAGTCATTTTTATAACATTTAATATAAATAAACAAAACTTTATTTCATTTCAATTAAATTAAATTCAATTCACTTTTAAATATTTGAAAATTTCTCAACAAATTTCAACTTAATATGACTGTTGAAGGACTGGAAAACACTTGCAGGACATCCAGTGCTATGTTGACTACGAGTGACTGAAAGTTGTGGGACAGGTAGTTATACAGTGCTGTGATTTGCATTACAGTGAAGTAAAAAAAAAGTCTTTAATTCAATTGAAAAAACTTGAAATAAGTTACAAATTCTATCCACTCTTTCCAAAGGTGTGCTGTATTTGAGGTTTATTTTGTGTAATAACAAGAGTTTCGGTAATATTATGACAATTAT
>JAQGAT010000975.1:0-19567 GCA_034687845.1 Pantelozetes paolii
CAATCCAAAAACATTTGAATAATTTTATTTAAATATTTTTTTAAATGTATAAAAAATTTAAGTTTTGTTTTCATTAATCAAAACTCCATTTATAGTAAAATTTTTAAATTAATTTCATTTCACATTTGATTCACTTATTTCTGAAATTGGTTTTTGTTTTTTAATAAAATTTGAAATGTATTTTGAAATAAATGTATGAAAACCTCAATTGAAAACAAAAATCATATTTATTTTAGTATTACTTGAAATATAAATAAATTTCTAGTAATTATAATAAAAATACAATTCAAACACTGACTTAACTACCGGTGCCTTATTAACTGATTGATTGATCGGAAACATATTGTACTTTTAATTAGATAATATTTTTATCCCCTTTATAACAGATTTATACAATTAATTGTGAATAAAAGCAAATAATTTGAATGTTTTTGCTATTTTTATTCACAATTTATTAATTATTTTATTATTCATTAAATTTATTTTAATTTTATCTATAATTATAAATAAAAATATATTTTTAATGTCACAATATTTTTATTAAATATATGGCTAAATATAGTTTAAAATATGATTTAATTGCTTTTTATTTTAAACTATTGATGGTTAAAAGTCAAATGACATTTTTTGGATAATATTGACATTAATTGCGTGTTTATGCCCCTTAGACTTTCAGATGCGTTTATTTAAGGGATTTCTTATCACAATATCGATTGAAATGTTAAAATAAATTATTAAACTTTTATTTGTTTTTGAAAAATCAAATCATTTTGTTTTTAAAAATAACATTTTGTTTAAAATTTTGTGATCTTTCTCTTATAAAACGATTTTATTTCTTAAATTAATTTTAAAATATTTTTATATTTCACTTAAGTTTTTGATTAATTTAATTATTGACTCAAACTGTTGACTATAATATCAATATAACTAAAAATAGTGTTTCAGTCGGAAAACCAATTCATTATATCTTTTTGGCAATAATTAAATCAATTTCATTAAACTTCAGTTAACTTTCAATACTAATCATAACTAATAAACGGTTTTCATTCAAATCACTAATGAATTGTAATTTAATTAAAAGCTTTCTATTCATTATTAGTGCAAAAGTGAACCAATAATTGAATACTTTATATAAATAATGAGATTTTTAGTCACTTTTTTATATAATTAAGTGAAACCTTCAGAAGGACTTAGGGTTTTGAATACAAATATCTTTGAACTGAATTCAAAATAAGTATTGCATTCAGTAATTGGACTGATATTTAAGCGAAACTACACCTGAATCTAAAATTTTGAACTGAATATTGTGTGCAATCGATAGAGAAATTGTGAAAAAATATTAAACAGTTTTTTATATTAACAAATAAATTGAATGATTATATTGTTTGACAGCAAAAGAATAGCTCAGAAAGAGATAAAAGTATTTTTTTATTTTGATTTAATTTTTATAACTCTTAAGACTCGCCTTAAAAGTGAAAGAAAACTAATTGTGTTTTAATTCATATGATTTTCGTTTGATATTTAAGTTTTGAATTAAAAGATAATAATATTTTGAGTGAAATCAAAGTTAAAGTTGAAAATTGATAACAAGTTTATAATAAATGAATTCAAATATTAAATGAAATATTAATGCATTGTTTGGACAATGAATTTGAAAACAAATAATAAATATTAAAGTATTATTTGGTTTAGCTTTTAGTTAATGATAAATATATTTTGAAAGTGCAGTCAAAACAGTATTTAATTTACAAAAAATAAAGATTTTATACAATTTTATGCAAAACTATTATTTCCTGAAGATTTCAGACTTATGACTGAATTTGTGACAAAAATCTGTATTCAAAACTCAATATGAGTTTCATTGAAACCGTTAGTATAGATGGGAACAAGTTTTCTCGACAGTGCTTTTGATCCAATTGAACAGAAGACACACCACTGAAACAGGTTTTCCACTTTACTTATACTCTTGAAGAAACGGCACCAGACCTCACAGTGCTCAGAGCACAGAGAGATCAGCACTTATTGAGTAAAACTAACAGTCGGTTAAGGCTTTTATCTTATATGCGATCTTAATCTCAATTTCGTTTGATCTCAATTCTACCTGTGCTCAACAGTTGGACTACTGTCCCCTTAACGGCACTGACTCTCTGGCCGACTGTCCGCTTGTTTCGCATAACTTTCAATAGTATGAGTGAATAAAGTAATGATTTCATTGAAAATAGTTTTCAAAACTTTTCTGAATATTCTGTGAATTTTGAAGAATATTTCAATTCTTTACTCATTTATTGATTCACATCTTTGCTAAGCAATAGTTTCAATGATTTTCATCAATTGATTTGTGCTTTAATTAAATTTAATGTCAATTATTATACACTTTGTGAAACAAATGCGACTTTTATTACAACTTATGGATTATTTTTGATAATTATTAACAAATTTAATACAATTTTTAATTATTTGTTTAATAATTGCCAACAAATATGCCTTTAATTAATGTTTTACTGATTTTGACTTTAATTTCAAGTTTTGGTAAGTTTTTTAAAAAATTTGTTTTCTTTTGTGATGTCTTTCAAAATATTTTGTGTTTTATTCAAACAATACTTTACTTTGAGTTGAGTTTTAAAAAAATGTTGAAAACTTTGAAACCTTTTGAATAGTTTTTGCGGTTTTTATTTTTCAACGCTTTTTAACTAATTTCAAACCAAAAGTATTTTTACACAAAAAACAATTTTGTGAATGAAATAAAACCTACGAATTAACCCCTTATTTAACATTCAAGGGTTAAAAATACATTAATTTCATGCAAATATGTCTAAATCATCAAAACTTTACTGACATTTATGTCTGTTTTTGTTTGAAAATCTGTTGAAAAGTGAGACCAAATGTTTTGAGGAAAATATCTCTGAAAATGATTATCAAATTCATGACATAATTAATAATATTTTCATAAAAACCGTTTACAAAATATTTGCTTATTTTCCTCAATCGGAAGCGATTATGAAATTTAGATCAAAATTACAATACATTTTATGTGAACAACAAAACTGCATAAAAAAGTTGACATAATATCTAATACTAAACATACCAACAGTAGTATTAGTTTTTAAGATTATATTTAGGATTTATTGTCTGTTTGGCATTGAATTTGTTGAAGATTTCTTGAAACTAATAATTAGTGTTAATTAAAATTCAAAAAACAATAGTCTATCAAAAAATTCAAGTGAACGAGGATTTCAAGTAATCTTTTATGACATAAAAATCAGTGTTTTTATCACAAATGAGTGGGAATTTAGACATTGAATTGGGATTACAAGTGAAGAATCCAATGATTTCTTTTGCATAACATTGCTGTTCAAGACTTATGTTATTTTCATGCCTTAAAAAGTAGTGAACAAAATGTGTTCACAACTAAAAAACCTATTTTAAAATAATGTTTGTTTTATTAAATTAATTAATGATTTTTTAATTACAATTACAAAGACCTTTGTAGAGATTCTTGCAATGAATGAGAAAATTATTTAAACAATTATTTAACGCAAGAATTGAAGTGGTTTTTAGATTTTTCAAGATTTCAATCAAGACTTTTCTAAATCTGGAAATTTAGTAAAGTTTTTGTTTATTTTGTATCACATTTTTCAGCGATTTTGTTGTTTTAGCTAAAGATTTATCTGAATTTCTTTGTACATAGAAATTAGTTTTTAACTCATTTATGAGTTCATGTGTTTATTAATGAACTTTTCAGATGAGAGTTAAGCAAAAAATTACATTTAATTTAACATAAATTCAATAAAAATAAATTATTTGTGTATAAATAAAGTGATTGAAAATATATTATCAAAAAATTACATAAATGTTTATAACATGTCTATAAATAGTAATAAATAAAAGACAAAATCAAAACTTTATGCAAATATTGTGTAGACATTCAAAGAGTTAATAAAATGATTCATAAAAAGTAAATTAAAATAATTTTTAATTTAAATTATAGTAAAATATTATTCAATTAGTCTCTCGAAAAAAATAGTCCAGTGCTTGGGTTTTAGCACAGTTGTTGTCATTATCGAGAGTATATGTGCCGGCAATTATTTCAATCAAAATAAAAATGTTGATTCATTTGACTGTAAGTGCAAATGAATTATAAGTATTTTTTTTCTCTTTTTACTAAATGAAATACAAAAAGCATTTTCATTTACTCCAGTATTTAAAACGCGCCTAACGTTGAGGTATGGGTGCGGTTCGGCATACAATTTGTAAAATTATAAGATTGTAGGAAAAAAAGTTATTTCACTGAAACCAAATTGAATTCATTATTATTTCAATTATTATAAAAAATTCATTTCTCAATACATTGACATTTAATTCAAGGAGAGATTGCAGGAGTAGTTTCAGGAGTGATTGAAATTGCAAACCCCCTTTTGTCTGCGAGTTTTATTTAAAGACATGTTTCTCTCATTGACTGTAAAATAATTACTTGAATTCAAAATTCTGTAATAATTTTTGTAATCAAATATCAAATTCAATAAACCTTTTTCACTCGAGTATTATATATGCCCTGAATTTGTGAGTAGTTTTATATATAACTCCTTAACCTTGTGTTACAAGGATTAATGAGATTTATAAATTGCTCCCATGCCCATTCACTAGTCTCTCTCTCTCTCTCTCTCTCTCTCACTCACTATTTTTTAAATTTTTTGCATCTTTTTTACAATTTATTAATATTTTGATTATTATTCTCTTTGAAAGGATTTCTTAAATAAAATTTTGTTCAAATATTTATTTATTTTAAATTTTGAAATCATTTTCATTAATCGTTTCAATAATTAAATGTTTAGTCGATGAGTGATTATGTAATCAATAATTGTTTGAGAAATGTTTGCATTAAATCATTATTTAATAGGAAATACAAAATACTGTGCATTTGTTGTATTCAAATCAGATTGAAGTCATGTTTTTGTGCACTTATTTGACTAAAATATAATGTTTTCCTAATTTTGATTTCAATTGAAATTTTATATCAAATACTGAATGAATAAAAATTTATAAATTTTTTCTTTTAAAATAAAATTTGTTTTAAATTTCAGAATAAAAAACAAAATTTGAACTAAAATTATGAAAATCTCTTTTCAAATACACCTTTTCCTTGATCTCTATCAACAGCTCTTGTCTTAATAACACAATTAAGTTATTAGACCTTTCATATCCTAATCAAAAATAAACTATTTTATACTAAAAGCACATAAAATATAATAACTCTATTAAAAAAATCTCTGATCTGTCAGTGATTTTGTAGAGAAAGTGATTGAAGAAAATATATAAAGAAATAAAGATTTAATGAAAACAAATGACTTTTATCTGTGAAACAAATCATTTGTTTTGAAAATCATTTCAAATTGAATTCAACTCTCATTTTGTAAGAATAGATAAAAACTATTTTAAAAAGTGATTTAAGTTTTAAAATAATTTTAAATCACATTTTGATCACTAAATGAAGGTTTGGTTTGCATTTTTATATTTCAATTAAACTCATTTTCAAATAATAATAAAAATGTTGAAAATATTGTTTAGATTTTAATGTCTTGAAGAAAATTATATGACTTTTCTTAAAATATTTGAATATTTGTTATTTTATTTGATAAAAACATAATTTAATAGTCAAAACAGGGGTTAAAATGATATTTCTCAATAAAATCAACTAAATATTTGATGATGTTGTGATAGAAAACCAACTGCGCTGGTGATTGTGGCCATGGACTACATTTACATTAGGACTTCAGGGGCTTTTAGATCTCAAGTGAAAACAATTTTAATACAATTGAATGATTTTTTTTGTGCAATAAATATTGAAATACAAATGCTTTGGAAGTGAATAATAGGGTTTGAAACGCAAATTAGTATAAAAATAAAATCAAAACTAATAATAAAAACTGTTTTTGTGTTTCAGAAATAGTTGTTCAGAAATATTAAATATAATTTTGTTTTCAATTTGAATACAAAATACTTTAATAAACACTTAAAGCTATGAAAAACGACTTTCAATATAATAGCTATTAATTTGAAGTAACATTTGTTGCCCTTAAGGGGTATTCAAAGAGCAAAATGGTTTCAGATTAGGAAAATCATTGCATTTTTCTTCACTGCTATTATTTGTTTAGTCTTTTTTGTTCAAAAATCTTGTTTTTCATTCATTCACTTAAATATACGGAGTATTTCTGAATACGATATTAATTTAGATTATAGTTACTGTGCTTTCACTCAAAATTGAGAGCAATTTTGATAAAATATTTTCAATTTTTTACTAAAAAAGCATAAATTAATTCACTTTCTTCTCCCCTTAATCTCAGACACAAAACAGGAAGAGTAGTAAATATATTGAACACAGGTATTCACATTTTGGACAGCAACTCAAATATGAATTAGGATCTGTGTCAGTCATTTGTAAGGGTTATCTCCAATCAAATACTCATATATTATAAACTCTTTTCCCGATTAGTATTGCAAAATAATTTTTATGACATTAAAAGCATTGAATATTTACTGCTTTCTTGGTATACCTTTCCGTTTGCACAGACAGAATAGCACTCAAAATATTGGTCAATGAGTTATCGGTTTGATTGACATATCATTGAAAGGTTAATTTGGTTTTCACTGAATCTAAGGGTGTGTTTATACAAATAAATATAGTTTTAAAAAGTCGTGATAACATTGACGAGTCATTCAAACTAGAAATAATCGTGAATTTTACCTGAAATGATGTCTTTCCTACTGTTTATACACTTAGGGTAAGTGGGTTTCTGGTTAAGTGAAGGGTTATTTAATTTAATAATTGAAATCTCAAACATTTGTTTAAAATATTTATAAATAAATATTTGTACAAAAAGTTTGATTTCTTTTTTGGTAAAAGTCTTCCGATTTTAAAATTTGTGTTTAATTTACTGATTATTTGTATTCAAAAAAATATTCAAACAGTTTTGTGGGAAATGTGTTTAAAATTTGGTCTAAAACTTAATACAAAGATTTTAAATTGATTTTCATTCAGCCCTAAAATTATTTTCAGATTAAAACAGTTTTTTTACTTAAAGTTTTTTTTTAAAATATTTTTTTGTTTTTCATTGAAATGTCATTTAATTTCTTGAAATAAATGATTTTTGAATTCAAACTGCATTTGACTTTAAAATATCAAATGTCATCAAAAAATTCTGAAAACGATTGATGTTTTAATAAAAGGAAAAATGATTTGAATTACAAATACTTTATCAAAACATTTGCAATAATTCATTGATTTTTAAGTATTGTTTTGCAATAAATCGTTTCACAAAAAAATGTTTAATCCTTTTCATGATTTTCTACTGAATTACTGCATAAAACAAATAAATTTTAAAAACAAGAATTCAATGCATTTATAATAGGATTTTAAAATCAGATAACAATTTTTGAAAATATTTTTTTATGTTAACTCAACTCTCATATAAAATAAATTACATTTGCTTTTAAAACGTGAATAAATTTAATTAAAATTAGTTTCAAATGTTTTTATAAAAAATTATGACAAAAGTCAAACAAAAATCTAATTATTATTAAAGTATTTGCAATTCAAATATCATCAGATGACCATGTTAACTTAACATTGTTTCACAATGAAACACTTAATTTTACCCTGAAAAGTATATTAATATAACTTTAATAAATAAAATACAAAATTAATCCAGGTTTAATGTTGTAAAAATATAATGAAACTTTCAAAAATATAAAAAGTTAATATATAATTATTTTAAGTATTTAATAAATTATTAACACAACAAGGTGAGTTTAGGTTCAGTAAAAATATCATAAACCTTATATAATACAAGTCTAATACCTTAAAATGTAATTAGATTTAACTGTTTCTTAATATTCTTGGACACAAAGAATTGAATGCATTGATAGAAAGGATGAAATAGTTTTAGTGATTTATTAACTATGTTTTTAATGTGTTTTATATATCTATCCGAAATTCTCGAAATATATTTGAGCAGTGTAAAGTTTTCTCAAACACTGTGTATTATTGATTAAATATTTCAGAACTAAATTATAACAGTTGCGACCAGAATCACCACGGACACATTACTACCATTAATACAGAATTTAAATTATTAGATATAGAATTAACCTTCCTTTAAATTATTGCACATATTATCGATAAATTCTTGACTAATAATCTAATTTTCATTTGTAATTTTTACTAATCTGATCCAGTTAAATTAAATCACAAATATTTTAATAAATTAATTACCTATCATAGAAATCAATTAATCAATATTTATAAAACTATTATAAATTACAAAATATCCCTTTATTTTTGTTTCAATATTTTGATTTTCAGTTAAGTTTTCATCGATAATAACAGTGGATATGATAAGTGTTTTCAATATTTTTTTTATAACATGAAAAGCGATTTTTTGCATAAAAATGTAATTATTATTGAAAATTAATAATAAAAAGCATTTTTCAAACTAAGACTACAATCGGGTTTTGTATTATAATTATTACGCCCTAAACTAAAAATTGATTTTAAATGTATTGATTATTAATTATTTGTTAAATGTTATTATCAATGCAATCAAAACATTGTCTCTGGGTATTTAAAAAATGAAATTTTGTAATTTTAATTAAATTATATTAAATTATTATTCAATTTTATAGATCACGACTTTGGTTCACATTATTGCTATGCGTTTCACTCATTTAATAATCAAATTAATTAGCATTCAATTCAGGGAACAGTGTTTAAAAAGGGGTATAATTTTGGACATAATTTGGCAAATGTTATGATATATTGAATAACATATTAACAATATGTGTGAAAAGTTATGGCTTTTTAATGAATTATTATTATAATTATGTTTTCGATACTTTGTTTGATGTTTTTGTTTGCATTTTATTTGAATAAATGTTTTATGAATTGTCTGATTGTATGAAATGATTATTAAATTTCCTTTTATTCAAGTTCTCTCAAAGCCTTTAATAATTAATTTGTTGTTGTTTTTGTAATTAAACTAAAAGTTAAATACCGTTTGATTTTATGCGAAATTATTTGGTTTTGTGCAAACATTTATGTAGTTTTTAGTTTTGTATTTCAAACGCAAACCTGAATTTATGAAAACGTTTTTCAATTAATATTTGTTTGCAATTAAATTCAAATTTTCTTTAACTCTTCAATAATGCCATCAAATGTCCCAAATGTTTGACTTTATGTATAAGAAAAAAGTTTAATCTTTTTAATGAAATCTCTGAAACGAAAAGTTAAAACATTTAAAATATTTATTACAAAATTGATTGAAAAACTTTAACCAAAAATTCCGGTCATAGGAATGGGTTAACACATAAACTCTATTTCAATTTTGAACACAATTTTCCCCAAAGATGACTAAATATTGATTAAATTTCACTGCTTTTTGTGTTAATTATTGGTTTAGAAGTTCATTATTAAAGGCAAAAATATTTTCACCAAAAAATATAATAATTAAAAATGAGATTACAATCTATTCATTAGATTTCAATTGAAATTATGAAATGACCTGTTTTTACATTCAATGATATCTTTCTCACCATTCAATCAAAAGACTTTCAATAAAAACAGTGAACCCATTGATGCGGATATTGTTATCGATTTTATGTTTTGTTGAGTGAAATGACAAATATTTTCATTGAGTTTTAAATATTGAATAGTTTTTTAAGGTTTAGATAATTATAGCAATTATTTTCAAAAACTTATTTCCTTTTCATTTTCAATATCTGTTTAGTTTTCAAACAGTTTTTACTGACTTTTTTGTTGTGAAATATATATTTCATTTTTACAATCATTTTATTGGGGTTTCACTAAATATTTTCAACAATTAAGTGATTTTAAGATATAATTATTAAAAACAGTATTAAATCATAAATTGATTAAAATATTTGACAAACTTTTCATTTTTGTTTAATTCAATCAACCGATTGATTAATAAAGCAAATGATTAATAGACTGTTTACTTCGAGAACTGTAAGCAAACACAAACAAAAGTTCACACCATTTTCAGACGACTGACCTTTAATACACGAAATCAATGTTTTAATCAATTTTATTGATAAAAATATACTTTTTTTTATTGTTTTTAGTGATAAATCTAATCAAAAAATAGTTAATAACTGAACCAAAAATCAATTTAATTAAAACACAATTTTGTTTTTACCATCAGATCTATCATTGATATCCGCGGATAGTCTGAAACCGTCTCCGAGTATAGCCAGAGGACAGACAGCCGTCAATTCATTCACGTGTCCGAAACAGTTTGGTTACTACGAAGACAAGACTAATTGCGCCATATATTATGTCTGCTCTTTTGGTTTACCCCTGCAAAAGATATGCCAGGATGGACTACATTTCTCACTACCCCTGCAGAACTGTGACTGGCCTTCTAATGTTTTATGTAATCTAGGTATGATTATTTTTGCAATTATTAATTTATTAAGATGATTTATGTATGTAATCAGCCTGCACAAACATGTTTTAGTTGAAAGGATTGATAATATTTTATAAATTATTTAAACAAAAATTAATTTTTCAAATAGTGAAAGGTCATTAAAAATTATATGCAATTTAAGTGCAAAATATTTATTTGCAAAACATGTTTCATGTTTTTCTTGATTTTCTTTGCTTTCATTTTTTGATAATTTTATGTTTAGCTGAAGTTGAGGTGAATTTGCACTCAATTTGAAGTGTATTTTAAAAATGACAGGAAATGATAGAAAATTATTTCACATCTGATTTAAAGTTTTATTTATGTTTAACGCTATAATCAATCATATTTTGAATCAAACAAAATGTTACTTATATTGTATTAATAAAATATGTGTTTAATCTTAGGTTACATTTATTTACACCTGACATAGGTTTTAAACAGTGGTCTAATCTAAGTGTTTATGAAATCCTATTTATGTCTAAAATAGTCATTATTAACAAAACGACTGTTTTATACCATTAAACTTCAAAAATATTTTATTCATTAGATTTGAAATTATAATATAAAAAAAAATCTTCAAAAGATCTCTTGTTATGACTTAAAATACTTTGTCTTTTAATGTCATTAAAACTGTTTCACATTTGAAAAGATAATGATTTAGTGAACCTAAAAACACACTAACGGATGTTATCCTATATTGTATAAGGGGTTGAATATAAAAATAACTTTAGGGAAAAAATATTTTAATCACTTATTCACCTGAAAATAGGATTAGTTATGAAAATAGTTTTTTGAGACAAAGAAGATTAAAAAACAAAAAAAGATGTAAATTAAGAGTCAAAAAGGCTTTTCAATTGAGTTTAACATAAAATGTTATATAATTTCAGACATTTATTTGCATAATAGGAAAGACATTGTCTTTAATGACAGCTTAAATGATATACATGTGTCTAATACTAGTGTTGGCTTTGAATATAAACATTTCAATTATAAACAATGTTTTTCGTTTTGGTTGTCATCAGAAAATTTATGAAAACATTTATTTGCGTCAAAATTGTGGTCAAGTATTGAAAACATCTGTTAATATCAACTCATTTTAAGGTCAAACGAAAGAGTGGTTTATAATCACTCAAAGATGACATTTAATATTAAATATAAAATCAATTAAGCATTTATTTTTAATTAAATTTAATTGGCAAGGGTCAAATATTAATTTCATCCCCTATTTAGAGACCTGTCTTATAATTTCGGTGTGAATGAAATCCAGTGTCATATTTTTTGTTGTCAAATGAAGAATATATAAACAATTATCTTAAAAAACAAAACAATATTTTAGTTCAGAAATTATTATCAAATTATTTAATTGTGTCCTCTATTTAGGTAACGAAGATGTGCTCACAAAACACAAAACCCCTTATCTCTCAGTGAATGAAAAAACATTTAACAAATTTTTCTGTTTTGAGAATTTAGATAATGAAAACAAAGTGCCTTGTTTATTTTCAGAAACATTGTTATTGATTGTCATTTCTATTCATTCCTTTTTTTCATCTCGTTTTTTGTGTCAAAAATAAGTTTTCAATTGTTTGCAATAAAATCTTATCACTCATTGAAATAATAATAATAATTGAAAACTAAATGCAATTTTTCTATAAATTGTTAAACAGTTTTCAGTTTTTTTTCATCTTCTTTCACATCCATTGATAACATTGTTCAGCAATTTATTGTTATTTTTTCATAACTTTTCAATTGAGTCTTATTTTCTCTCTTTTATAACACCTTTGCTGATTGTAATTATAAACAGGTATTGAGGTGGACAAGGTCATTAGCTCCAGATGTGTTAATTTATGATACTGTTTAATAATTTATTACCAGGTCATACTTTTGAATTTATTTAATTTTCCCATGCTAAATAGTGAAGGTGTTAGAAGTTTAACAAAAGTTCATATTATACCGTTTTTTAATTGATTAATCATGGTTAATTTGTAAACTTTTCTTTATGCTTTTCTCTATACAGGTTAAGATAAATCGAGCACGATTCATTTATTTACAGCCTGGGAAAATGATAAATTTTAAATGATTTGACAAATGATCAGGATCAGAGTTTAATTTTGTTTTTTTAATTTTATAATCAATAAATTTCTTGGTTTTCGCAAAATATCTTATTTTTCAATGATTTTAATTACACTTTAAATTTAATTACAAGTGATTTGACATGAATTTAGACTAAAACTTCTTATCGTATATTTGAGTTCAAATATATTTTATAAATAAGTATTTAATTTGTTTTTTCTGGTTTTGATTTCAAAAACAATTAGTGTTTTGCAGAAATCTTATCAAATTTTATGTGTGTTTTCTTTTCACTAATTTTTTGGTTTAAATTATATTTAATTTGAAATAAAAATAAGTGAATAAAAAAATCAAACCAATAGTTGATTAGAGACTAAATTTATTGATCGATAAGTTTTTGGTTGAAATCAAATATTTGCAAAAAATTGATTGAAAATTATTTTTAAACATAAACTCAAATATTTTTGATATAAAATAATAATAATAAAATATTTTCCTGAAATTTATGCTCAAATAATAAATTTAATTATAGTTTACATTGCTTTTTGAAAAATTGATATCTTTTTTAAAATCCTATTTATTTATTAATAACTTTTGATTTTCAACCAAAAACAGTGTTTAAATATTTTTCTCATTCAATGAATCCAAAGATCAATAGATTTTACACAAAATTTATTCTTAAATATTAATAAAACCTTTTTTTGTGACCACTATTGAGAGGTAAAGAAATAGTATTTTCCGCAATAATCTTATTAGACGTCAATTGAGTCACAAAATGATAAGAAATGATTTGAAAGTCAGTTAAATACCTGATATTTTTTGTTAATTACAATTAAATGTAATTATAATTCAATACAGACTCCATAGCCAAAGGGTGTAAATATTTTATTTCATAAAAACTATTTCAAGGATTCGTGAAATTTTGGGAATTTTTTTTCAATTTGTATTACATTTTAATAATTAATTCAATTATAAAACTGGAAAACAATTGAATTGTTGAACGAAATATCTAAATCATATGAAAAAAGTCTTTTGTTTGAAGTCTTAATTAATGCCATAAATAACTGAACTCTTAATTCAGTAATCGTTTGTAAAATTCATTTTTTCCTAACCTTTGAATTTAATTTGATTTGAATTAAGCCCTAAATACAGGGGTTTATGCTATGTTTGAATATCAATGAAATCAATTTGTGAATAATTATTGACTTATAATCTGCTTTAGGATCGGAAAGACGTCCGAAAGACAACTCTGGCTATAGTTTAGTCGACGCCTCAGACGATAAGGAAAGACAAATAAGAAAACCAAATACTCAGCCAATCGTTGAAATAAAGCCTTTAATTACTGCGAGTAATGACAACAGAAATAATGGGAACAGAAATTCAAGGGCTAATAGAGTGTTACCGACAATACATATCGAGACTTATACGCCTGAGTCGACCAGTCCTCCCGAGGCATACACTATACGCAACTCGGAGTACACTCTCAGTGCACCGGACACTGAGGCCACGGGTATTAGACCCTACTATAACACCTATAACGTTGAGAACTTCAATAAAACCGATTCCAGAAATAACTATAATTTAGACCAAATCTATCGGCCCTTTGTCTCTACTGTATCGCCTGCACAGACTATCGATGGCTTTGCCCTTCCCATCACTCCTACATACCCTACAACTTCATATCCCAGGCCAACAGCACCGCCACAAACACAAGTGAATCCATCTCTAACTGACTATTCATCAGATTCTGAAACCTCAGAAACTGGTGTTAATTCCGGTAACACTGATGTGATCTCTGGCCGAATGGACTCAAATGAAAACTACTATCGTTATGAAGAGGACAGGCCTTCCAATAGTGCGGAAAATTCAGATACATATGAATTGCCGCCAATTGTTAAGCCATTGAACTCATATACAAACAGAAGAAGTAATACAAACGACAGAAATGTTTTGCAGAGAAATCAAAATAATAATAACAATAATAATAATCAAGAGAATGGAAGCGCAGGTAGATATTATAACCCGACACAATTTTATCATCAAATCTATGCCAAAGGTTTGTTAAACATTCAAAACATTGAAAACCATTATTGATATCTCATTTATATTTTATTTATGAGCAGAAGCTACTGAACCGACCACTACTACCACCACTACAACCCCAGAGCCGGAAAGTATTGATGTGGAAAATCAATCGAGAAGTTCAATAGTTAGACCACACTATCAATACCCGAGTCCTCAAAGTCCTTACAAAGATGTAAAGCCGCACAACAGTAGTGACGATATCTATGTGTTTGTGAAACCACTCAAAGATACCGATAAACTGATTGAGCGATTGACACGACTTCGGAGCACAGGCTCGCGATCGTACACTGAGAACCCATACAATACCGTTCCCAACAGAGCGGCGCCTGTATTACGAGTGATTAGGAAACAAAAGCCAAAATCTGTTGATGTGTTTAAATTTGATTTAATACAAGACACTATCGCCACCTCCAGTACCACAGAAGCGCCGGCACGTTATCAGAGACAGAGAGTAAATAAAGACCAATACCTGAGCGCTCAGAACAATAACAGGAATTCCAGAGTTGTGGACAACAGTGGAGGCATTAATAGCTATTACATCAATGATAACCAAAATATTAATAATAATAATAACGAAAGAGACGGCACTTTGAGATCCGAAACCACTCTTTATGTGAAACCCAATAATCAGACGAATAATAGTAATAATAATAATAATAATTACGATAATTATAATAAGTATCGGAACCGACAGCTCATACCTGAGAACCCCTATAATGAGAGGGCTGTCGACCAAAGAGCACCGGAAGTAATACAACCGCATAGAGAAGCGCTCAGACCTGATAGAGAAAACCCTAATCTTAGAGAAGTGGCAAAACCCGATCCAAAACCAAAGCCAAGCACTTATCAGCCGGAGGTTAGGGTCGAGTCAAAGCCTTTGAGCAGAAGTCAGAGTAAACAAAAGGTTGTGCCGAAAGTCAGTGCTTATAAACCAGAAGTGATTCCTCCGTATGAGTTCGATGTGAATGGGGAACAGCCGGTTGAGGAACAGCCGATTATTATCCCTTTCAATGCCAATGAGAGGAGTAGAGACACCGTTGTTATCAGTCCTCAGGAGCTCCGGAAGAGACAGAGACAGTATATGGAGTTCTTAGGGGTCGCCAACTCTCCTAAAATAAATCCAAACGGCATAAGGATTGTTGAATTACCACCTGCGCCGTCGACTACCGCCCGGCCAACCATTAGGAGTTGGAATAGTAATAACGTTAATAATAACTATAGACAACAAGTGGCCAAAAATGATACCATTCCTAAGATTTTACGCTTCAAACCGGAAGAAGCTGTAGATAACAGACCCACTGTGAGGCCTACCCCTAGACCTGATAGACCAGTTGTTGGCCAGACATCAAATCCATTAGTATTCAGATCGACGAGAATTACAACTACCGAACCGCCGACAACAACACCCCTACCAATACCCGTTCCAAGATATCCACATTCACAGGCAATAGCATTACCACCAGTGAAACCACCGGCGCTTCAATCGCTATCGCTTAGAGTTATACCGACAACAACTCTTAGGCCACAACTGGAGTACAAACGGTTTAAAGTAGTGACAGAAAGACCACAACAACAGGAAAACAGTCAAAGATATCGTTCATATCAGCCATTGATTACAGTGGAAGAGGAGTCTGAAGAGAGGGCACCGTTGGGTCGCAGTGTAGACATCAATACAAACGCCAATCAAATACTTAGCGATAGTTTGCCTAAAATACAGACAAATATCCGAAATATAAATGATTTGCGAAGAAATTACTCAGACTTTAAGCCAAACAATAATTATCGGGAAAACTATGGATCCATTCCTCTGACGGCCAGAAATGAGATCTTCACTAATACCACACCTAAGCCTATATACACAACCGCTTACCCAAAGAGCACCCGAAATGCTTATAACAGATATTACACTAACGTTCAAAAGCCTTACTCAACCACAACAACGACGACCACTACTACTACAACACCGGCGCCGACAACCTATGCCAGTGCTCCCAATTATGACTACTATTATGAAGATATAACTGACAGTAAAAATAGTGTAACCCTTCCCACCACTAGAAGGTTTAGACCGACGACAACTCAGCCGAGAATTGGCTACCGATCCCGGTTTACCACAACTCCCAAACCTGTTGACTATGAATATGAATACCCGGATTATAACAGCGCTAACTATACCGACAGAAACACTATTACCACGACTTACATACCTGTGACCACCACTACCACTACAACAACTACTACCAGACCCACGACAACGAGGTTTAGATTATTAATTAATTTTTGAATAAAATCTGAATTTCTTTTGTTTTACTCTACAATCAGGCCATCATTGTATAGCTCTGGACGAAAGCCCAGACCAACTAATAGACGACTAGTTGTCAAGGATAGGGATAAAGAGCCACCAAAGCCGGCGTCAAGACCTAAGCCAATACACCCTCAGCCCAAAGCAAACAGTAATGCGGATAAGTGTGACGCCAGGAAGTGTAAACTCCCGGATTGCCGGTGCGGTGGGTCTGATATACCCGCGAAACTGCCGGCCAAACAGATTCCGCAAATAGTTTTAATCACTTTTGACGACGCCGTCAATGACTTGAATTGGGAAATATATGAAGAGATCTTTGAGGGCAGGTATAACCCCAACGGCTGTCCCATTAGAGGCACTTTCTATGTGTCACACGAGTGGACAGACTATGGACAGGTGCAGACACTTCACTCAAGAGGACATGAGATCGCTTCGCACGGAATTACGTAAACATTATTTCCTTTAATAATTGGTTTTGTTTTTTGTGAATATGTTTTCAATTTTGGTTTCATTTTAGTCATAGTTTTGGTGAGAAGTGGTCTAAAGATCAGTGGATTAGAGAAGTGAACGGTCAGAGAGAGATCATCCATACGTACGGCGGTATCCCCTTAGAGGATATCAGGGGTATGAGAGCACCGTTCCTACAGACGGGTGGCAACAAAATGTTTGAAATGCTTTACGAAACAAACTTCACGTACGACTCATCCCTACCAGTGTTTGAAAGCTCACCGCCCTTTTGGCCCTACACTTTCGACTACGCCCTCAACCATGAGTGTATGATTCCTCCCTGTCCTACAAAGTCATTCCCGGGTAAGTCTAAACCAATTGCTATTTTAATAATAATTTTATTGAGTTTTAACTAATGACTACAAAAGTCGGACAAAATTATGTCAAAGAAGTCATGAATTTGTTTTACAATCAAATTATTTTAATTAATATTTATTTGAAACAATATTTTTGCAAATTATTTGTCCGATTCCTGTGTTGTTTGGATAATAACCACTGAATAGGAGATAATGAGTGCCAAACACGAGATGAAAGTATTTGCGTCCACTTTAAACAAATTCATTGCTGAGAAACAGAAACTGTTTTCAAGACTTTTGATATGAATTAAAATAATTGCGTTTTTTGTCTGAAATTCAGTTGATTTTGATTTAACACAAAATGATTTCTCCAACTTATGTATGAAATTCTTGAATGCTTTTGGGATTTGATTGCATGTCATTGACAAACATAATAGTATTGAGAAACTGAGTGTCAATGCCATCAATGGCTCATTTATCGATTCATATAATCCCAGGCCGATAGTGCACAGAAATGATATACAGATAAAGGAGTTAAGAAATAAAGTCATAAATAAATAAATTGAAATAAATTCTTCAAAATCTTTAATCGATGAATAGATTTCATGAATTAATTGATAAATATTATTCATGTCTTGCATTGAATTCATTTCAAGAATATTCTTCAGTTGTTTAGTAAAAACGCAAGTTTTGTATGCAATCAATGAAATTATAGTCATATTTACATTTATTGAAATGAATAATATCAACGCAACGAAAATTATGTGATAATTAAATTGATTGCCGGACTTTAAAATAGTGGTATTCAACGCAGTCACCATTCCTACCATCCCTCCCACACCAACGACTATTTGAATTATTGTTATTATTAAACCTATTTTACGCTCAAATTTGTAGTCAATTTGTACGCACTGTCTGTTTATTATGTGCTTTAGGATTGACTTGCCTTTCATTAATAGATACAAACTATTCATTAGTATCTGTGATGAGAAGAAAATAGATCCGAGGTTTGTGATCAGATATGCAATCATTTCCTTTGAATTATGGAGTTGTTTCTTCTTTGAATTATCAAGCACATATATTATTGTCATTACACAATGACTAATAGTTAACATGATTATCAATATATTCCATAGTATTTGGAATACTTTTGAAATCTTGTTGTTCTTGTCATTGATTTTGAGCCCTCTATAAGTTGTTCCTGTTATTTTATGGTATGTTATCAATGTTTTCAAACCAGGCAAAGGTTCTTGGTTCATTATCTTAAACACTCTGAGATATTGAATCATTAAAATAAAGTGTTGACATATGTTGCCTTGTTCAGTATACTTATATTGTGTGAATGATTCAATACAATAGAATTAGTATTTCATTAAAAGTTGACAAATATTTTCATAAAATATAACAAAAATTCGATTATTTGTACAAATATTTGAATAAATATTAATATTTTCTCATTTTTATGAAATAAATTGTTTTCAGTATTTATAATAAATAATAATGATTTATAGACAATAGGTTAAAGTGATTGAATGACGTATTCAATTATAAATTGTAAATTTTATTAGTCTTTATTGATTTTATTTTAAAATATCTTCCCCTGACCATTTTGTAATGTGGTTTTAATATTAATATAAATAATAATAAATCTATTCATAAAATTATAATTAAATGCAAATTAATTAAAATGTTATTTAAATAATTATTATTTAATGAGTTGTTTGGATAATAATCACTGAATAGGAGATAATGAGAGCCAAACACGAGATGAAAGTATTTGCGTCCACTTTAAACAAATTCATTGCTGAGAAACAGAAACTGTTTTCAAGACT
>JAQGAT010000976.1:0-19557 GCA_034687845.1 Pantelozetes paolii
CTCTCTCTCTCTCTCTCTCTCTCTCTCTTTCTCTCTCTCTCACTCACTCTGACTAACAGTTTCTCTTCCATCGGATCCATCATAGACTCAATGAATCTATTCATTTCAGAGACAACTTTCCCCTTATATAATATAATATCTAATATAAACTAAGATCTGGGTCATTATTACGAGTTTCGATCTCTTCTAATGTCTTTCCCCTTCATCTCAAATGTCATACTTATACGAGATATCAGATGAGAGTCTAATGAAATATTTGGTGAATCAATCAAAATGTGAAAACATTTTAAAAATTTGTCGATAAATGAGAAAAACTTTTATTATTATTGTCTGAAAATCGTTGCGAAAGACATGACTTATAGACCAAATTAAACGACAAATTAGTTATATTTAAAGTGTTTTTTCACATATAAACCATTGAAATGATTATTATCTTCAGTAATAATGACATAATTTTTATCTAAATTGTGATCACATTAACATTATTTGCCGTTTTTATTGAGATTTTTGTGTTATTACTGTTAAACACAGTCAATGAACAGATATTTTCACGTAAAAGAGATCACAAAATAAATCAATAAAAAAGTAATTTATTTCATGAAATTGAAACTAATCTCAAAACAAGCCGTGAAATTAACATTGTTTTCAAAGCTAATCATTAGATCCGTTAGTATTGAAGACTCCTCTTCTCACACAGATATCAATGGCTTTGTTATCCAATGTTTGCAGATTTGGATTCAAACGAAATATATTTGTTTTGAGATTTAATAATCTATTCATTGATTTGCATTGATATGAAAACCCAATGATTTATTTGTTAGCGATTTATCAATCAATAGATTTGAATGGATTTGTGTGACATATGTTTACATCACTGTTGCCTATAAGTGACGGATCATTTAGTTTACACGCAAAAATGAGAGACTTTTATGTAAACTATAGTCAAATGTAATTAAGTTTTGATTTATTCCATGAAAATGACTAAAAAATGTTAAAACTGTGTCTAAGACTCATATATTCACTAAAATTATCTCAAACTTTGGTTTATTTCACAAATAATTTAAATATTTATGTCTTAAAAGCCAATTGTCTTAAGAGTTCTTTCGTTTGAATGTATTATCGGCTTTCACTACAAATAAACACTGAATACTAAGTGCTGTAAGAAATCCAATGGATTTTTTAATTACTGTTAATCTCTTTAAGTCTAAACTAATAAACATAACACATGTGTACCGAAACCTTGAATAGAGGATAACGAGGGATATATTTGGGGTCAGAGACGGAAAGCTAATACGAAATATGTTTTTGAAATTATAAACTTTTCAAATATAACTCAAATTGCAATTAATTATACATTAAATCACTAATTAGTCCTAAAATTTTGGTAATTATAATGATTTCATAAATAAAATGCAATTAAATTTTTAATCAATGTTTGTCTACAGATATGACAGGTCTTTGGCTTCACTTAATGTATAAGTTTTCTTCAACTCATATTTAAATAGCATTTTTCAGACGAAAACATAATTTGTTTTAATAAAAAGATAATTTAATTCAAAATTAGATTTAATATTAAATTCAATTACTAATAGTCTCTCTTTCTGTCAGTTATGCATCACTTTTGCCAAAAAATATAACATAAAATTGAATTATAAATAAAACCAATGTTTGTCTCAATTAAATCAAATTATTTATAGCAATGAATGAATTATTTTAACAGAGTTTTAGCCTTAACTCTACATTTAGTTTTGAGTTTCAATGATAACTATTTTTATGTCTACAGAAAAAATCAGTTTTAACTAAAGATAAATGTTTTTCAATGAACTGAGTTATGATTTGAACGGAAATGACATTTAACTAAATTTAGTTCAATAATGAAATCAATTGAAACCAAATGTGTATTAAATTTCAAATATTTAGTAAAATTGCAAAAAAAAACTGTTTTACAAAAGAAAAGCAAAATATTTGCTGAAAATTCCTGCGAATCAGTGAAAAAGACACTAAAATATGATTTTAAGCCAAAAAATCTAAATTTCAAACAATTTTCAGTTAAATAAAACTTTGATCACAAAACTGTTGAAATAAAAGTAAAAGACAAAACAGACAAACACTTTACGCAAATATTTAACGTTTGATAATATGTTTACTTTAATAATAAATTTACTCTGAATTTCAATTTCAATAAAAAAAATCCATTTCTTTACTCAATATTAATCCTGAGTTCACTGTAAATGAAATTTTTTTTAAAAACTTAAATATTTTTCACTTATTTCTTGAAATTTAATAAAAAAAATATATTCTGTAAAACAACTCAAACACAGGAATCATATCATTTAAATGTCAAAATATATTTTGTGAAATGTAATTTTCACTTTCATTTTGAATGAATGCAACAATTTTTGACTCTTTTCTGGTCTTAAGTCACGCAAAGATAGTGTGAATAAAGACATGAATTTTATTACCGATAATAATGTGAAAAACCTTTATATATCTTATCATTGAATCAACTGATGGCCAAAAAAAAGGAAAACTTGATTCACAGCTCAAGAATTTAATGACGGGTTTTACCAATTGATACCAAAAAGCCATTTGTGAATCACTTTTTAGTCTATATTTCAAATGTTATTTTTGTAATAAAACAATGTTTAGTAAGTATTTCCACATAATTATAGGCAATTAGTTTACAGATTATATAATAAGTGAAAATGAAAAGCAATTTCAAATTATATTCGCTTTAATTCCAGTGAAAAATATTTTCAATCGATATTCAGTGTAGAATATTCTGGATATGTTTTGTCAGATACAGGGATTCAGTGTTAAAACAATTTTAATCATTCAATGACTTAAATTAAAAATTTTATTTTTCAGATATACCCCTAAATAACATGAAATCCAATTCTCAAAACTAATTAGTTTTCAGTTAATTATAATTTGGACCAAAAATTATAGCAAAAAAGGGGTAAAACTATATGAAATAGTTTTCTGAACTTATGTTAAAGATAAGCACAAAAACAGATTTGATTTGCATTTTATTTTCATTAAAATGCTTTCATTCCCTGACTTTGAGACATTATATTCAAAAAAAACTTCAAGATATCATAAAAAATATATATTATATTAAAAGTTATATTCATTTTTAATGAAAAGATATTTTAATATCAAATCTTATTCACAGAAACATTCAATTAATGAATAATTTATTTGAAAGTAATTTATATTTTAATGTTTTTTCAATAATCGATTTGTTAGACAAGAATAAGAGCGAAGAATATATTCAGTTTGAAAGAGCACTGAACATTCAATCGATATTCTCTATCGACCCCTGAGTTGAAGGTGTATTTTAAAAGCAACGATATTTATAATAATGAAGAGACAAAAGCAAAATATATTCAACATATCATTGACTTAATTAGAGTTTGGGTTTTTTATCCTGAGTTTACATTCACTTGGAGTTCAAAGTAAGCAAATATTTTTATGACTCAACAGAACTGCAGAATATTTTTGGCAAATATTGTTAAATTCAATTCAATTCTTATCTCATATATAGGAAAGGCATTACAAAAATGACAGCTCAAAAAGGGGACTGAACTTCAAGTGTTGTCTTGAATTGATGCCCAGAAACAAAATGAAAGAAATATAAGTGATTCTGATAACAATACTCTGATTCATAAATATTCAATAATTAATTACATTTTTTGTTATAAAGAAAAGTTAATAATTTTCTGTCAATTCCTGTCTTTCCTTACGAATAAAATCCGATAAAAAATGCTAACAAATTGCGAATAAAACCTGAAAACCCCCTGAAGTATAGCACATAATAGTAAACGTAATAATGATATTTTGATACAAAATATCTCAGATAACATGAAATATCAATAAAATTATCATCTCTTTTGAGGGCGTATTTCAGAGTCTAATACAAAAAGACAGAATAATTTGAGTCTCTTTTCAAAACTCAATGTATAGTAAGATATGTAATAATCACGCGATATATTAAAAGCATTTTTTCCCTATGCCATCAATAATGAGAATATATTTTCGCCGATCGATTCACCAATTATTACATTTGCCTATATATACGGGTGAATCTATTTTTATGTATTAAATATACCCTAATATTAAACACAAATGACTTATATTTAAAAAAAACTTCGTGACAATAATAAAAATGGAGTTCAGATGAGAGGCAAATACCAGGAAATAATTTCAGTGCCATTTTAAGTGCTTTTTTGCTCTCATAAACAAAATTCACTTTCAATTCATTTCAATAAAAAATTTCAATAATAAGACCGAAAACTGAATTCAATTCTCGTATTCCGTTTGAGATTTACTTTACTTGTGACTCAAATATAGTGTAAAATAAATAATATTAATATTAATCTCATTATTATATATAATATTCAGTCATTGTCTTTACATTTGTTGTCTATTTAGACATCAATTTTAATTTAGTGTCACTTTTCTTCTCCCCCTTTAGTACTAACGAGAACTGACGGCTCGCTTATCACGACTTACACATCAAAAGTGATAATAATTTTTATGAACAGAAAATTTGAATAAATTTACTCAAAAACTAATTCAATATTTTTCAACACATTCTGTGTTTTGTTTATATTATTCTTCGTATTCCTAACATTGACTTAACATTTATTGATTGCTTACTATTCTCTCATAGTTTTCGGATTCAATCAATAAATTGATGAATACATAGACGACTACTACTACTCATTGAATTGCATTTTTAAGGGTATAAATGAAAGTAATGTTAACACAAACTGTGTGTTCAATGAATCAAAAATGAAAACAGTTTTCTCATCGCTAACTCAAACCCAGGACTGAGAAATTGAAGACACTTTATTGTTATCACTATTTTTTATAGTGTTGTTATTGTATATAATTTATGTGAACATTATATACAAAATATTTACTCAAAAAATAATTGTCTCAAAAACTATTGTTAATCTTTAAGAGTGTGCACACAATAGGGAAACAAGTAATTAGTCAAATACATAGGAAATTGTATTAAATGTATGTCTACTTCACTATTAGAGCACAGGTTTTAATGCATTTCCACTAATGCTTTATAAATGCATAAAATATTCGCAAATAATATAATTAATGTTAAAATCAATACAATTTATAATACATTAAACTCAGTGTTTGTTTATTAACTTCATTATTGATAACAACTCGCAAACAAAATAAAACATTAAAAGTCTTAATAAGTCATAAATATTTTGGACATTAATTCTCAACTCATTTATTGCTTTTGTTTTTAGTTTTGGTTTACTTTTTTTGGCACTCAATGGTTAGAAAACCACAGAATTCACACTAAAATGACTGAAAGATACAAAACTAAATAAAATAAGACATTTAATCGTCTGTTTCTGTTGTATACTATCTCTAACAGGAAATGGCCAATAGATAGGGGAATAGGATGTAGAAGAATGAGCACTGATATATCCAGATGTCGGATAAAATGAGTGCACAACTACTACTAATAGCAGTAAAAAGCCCCCAAAAGATAGCTTTCATAATATTGTGTGTTTTGGTATTTGGGCTCTGCAGGCACTGGTAGGGCATAGAATAGCAGCTGCCCTTTAAAACAGCATAAAACATGTGCTGAAAAATGCAGAGCAAATGCTTAACCAAAAAAATGTTGGAACAGAACAGATGTGAATATCTGTGTATAAAATGATCTTTGATTTAGAGTTTCATTCTTTCCTTTCCTTTCTTTCTCTCAAATGCCTTAAAGACTACACAAAATAAAAGGCATAAAAATTCTGGCATTTATTTCACTTGACTTTCAAAAACACATCTCTTATTAAGACTTTGCACTCAAGTGTCTGCAGAAGAAGACAAACAAACTCTGTGTTTAATTTCTGGCATAGGTTTTGGCGAAACATCTATTTATCAGATGTAGAGAAACAGTGAAACACTTTTTATGCGCTTTTTATCTCTGATTAAAAAATTCAGTGAAAAATATTTTAATAAACACTAAAAATGAGAGAAAAAATAATTTACACTAAATTTGAAACGATTTTTTAATCTCTTATACAAAGAGTGAATAAATGATTAAAATTCTGATGTATTTCACAAACGTTTGAAATATTTGTTCAAAAAATAAAACAAAATTTTAATTAAAATCTATTTATAAGTGAAAAATAATGACTGAATTCTCACCTGATTTTCAGACCTGAGAATCTTGAGCTGATCGTTGATGAGGGCATACTTGGCCGCCTCCTCCTTGCGAAGAGCCCTTTCCTTCTTCAGTTCTGGACTCCAGAAGGTTTTGATGCTATGCATACTTGAGCCGAGCTTTTGTGTGGTTGCGTCCAACTCTCGCTTCACATTTCCGTACTGTGCCTGCAGTTCATTGAGTCTGGCCTGTAGTTCCATAACGAAATTGTCTCTACTTTGGAAATGTCTGGGGTCTGCGCCAACTGAGTGGCCCAGACTTGTGTGCACAGCCCTGTGTGGGTCACGATAGGGGTCGTCGATCATAGTCTCGCGATCCCGATATGGCTGCGACGGATCGTCTCTTAAATACACTGACCGGTCGAGTGACCGCTCTCTGCGCTGATGGCGAGCACTCATATCTATTCTATCGAAGGACCGGTCTCTCGGGTCTCTCGGGTCGCGCATCATATAATCCCTTTCCATCGGTTCCCTATCCATAGAATGATAACTCCTTAACGGCATTCTTCCCGATCGGGTTCGGGTCCCGGAATGCATGATACCATGTGCTCCATGTCTGGTATCCATGATGGGACTGCCCGGGTCGTCGTAATAGGGGAAGCCGTGACCGTAAGCACTGCTGGTGCTCAACGATTGTGGGACGTGTTCAACGGGTAGAGTTAGTGGACTATTATTGCTGGACCTACTGATGCCGTAGTGACGGCCTCTGCGGACGCCGTGAGTCGGGCTTATAATATGGCGCGACGAGATTGGACTGCCTCGGGCTGAGGGAGGTTGTGATATAGAGTTAATGTATGGCTTGGAGGGCGAGCCTCCCGGACCGAAAGTAGGCACATCGCTGCGTCTCATAGAGCGGGGCTGTCGGGGCATATGATGGCCCATTTCCGGCGGCTGTGTAGGCCCGCCATACATCGCTTCCCTTTGCATTGTCCGGTGCTATCCGTGCCGTTCGGTTCAATTCCACTGATTATTATTATGGCACTCATCCCAAAACACATGAGTCCTCTATCACTGCAATACTAATATCTAATGACCGTATGATTAGCACAGTTAGCACAAACACATCCATTCCCAACACAACCAGAATATTATTAAAGGAGAGAAACAAAACACAAATAGATTTGAAGTGAAAAACAATCGTTTGAAACGTTATTTCCAAAAGTTTTCACAATTGAATGAATTCATGGTTTTCTTGAATACCTGTCCTCTGAGTCCACACACAACACAAGAAAACAGTTATTTATATATAAATTCAATATTCACTGCCTTTTTGTCACAACTCAGTCACCATTTCTTTCTCCCAAACCTTTAGCCACTTATCGAACAGTTATTCTCTTGATATCAATGACTGAACATTCGTGTGAAAGCCTGAGCTCTGTTCTAAACCCAAAACCTCACTTACCAGAGCACAGGCATACAGACCCAGTGTTTTGGCAGAGAAAACACTGTTCGCTAGTCTTCTGTATCCAAAATATACAGTATTTTATTGCCAAAGGTTTTGAGCGCTTCTTTCGGTGAGCTCTGCTTCGCATAGTATAGGGTGCGGCCCTAAAAATCAATACAATCACCAATACTAGACTACCAGTGCCAGAGAGCGCATCCACACACTCACCACTCACTTACTTACACACATTCGCGCCGATGCTTTCGGGCACTGATAGTGAAGAATAAGAGAGAGAATGAACGCGAAGTGAGAGACCCTTTCCGGTCGAGAGTGCAAAACAAGTGAATAACAGTTTTGTCATTTCAATCACTCGCGCACTCCAGGGGTTGGGTATAAAAAGTGGTGCCAAAAGTTTAATTCAATTTTGCGGTGCTTTAGCGGAACGGATGAAGAAGTGGTCATTGAGTACAGAATCTGTTAATCAGTTATTCTTGTCATCAGTTTTCCGAAAATTTATTTTCAAATCTTTTAAACATTTTTTTCAATCATTTCTAGCATTAAATCAAAGATTATATTAAATGATAGAAAACCTCTTACCTCGAGATTAAGGGGTATTTCAGAAGACTATTGATTGTCATTATAGACATACACTTTAAAACTATTTAATACCCCTTAAAATACATTTTGAAAGTGTTATAAGACTTAAGTAAATATTGCTTTAATATTTTTGAGCAAATAAATGCTTGAAATGAAAACATTTTTGAGAATATTTGAACTGAGATTAAAATTTTTGGTTTTGAATATCATTATCACTTTATTTCAACTAAATAGTAACAAGGTTAGTTTATGATTAAAACAATTTTTCAACTTTTATTAAAGTATTTTTAATTCAAATTAAAGTTTACTTTCAAAATGTTTTCATTAAATGAAATCAATTATCAATTGTTAGAAATTAAGGGATATTTTGAAACATTATATAAAAAAAATAATTAAATATTTGAATCAATACTTCGCCTGAAAATAGCCTAAGCCTTAAGGTGTGAGACTATCTATGGGTGCGATCGTTGACTCGTCTGTCAATTCATTTAATAAATAATTAGTGATTTCTGTCTTATTTTTCACTTTGAAATGACCGCAAAATTTTGATCCCTTGAGGAACAGCGGAAACCAAAGCCTGACGTCTGTCCACATCTGGTCGTACGGGAGGCCAGACATCGGATACCACTTTGGGATCATTTCTATTGATTGAAACAATTGATTATTAAAACAAAAGTGAAGACAAATATCATTGAATTGATTACAAACTGATGAATCACTTAATCATTAATACTATTAATCTATACTTCAATCGAAACGATATATAACTGAAGATTAAATGGCATTAAGTATTGGATTAAGTGTTGAGTCAAACAAAAGCCTATAATCTCTTAAAACTAATAAAAGTATTTAATCTTATGTTAAGATTAGATCTGTTTTTCACATTACAATCCATTTTTACAATGCCTTCAAAGGGGCTGTCAATCGATTAGTGGCAACAAAAAGGTGGTAAACCTTCAGACTCTTGTGGTTCGCCTTCATAGGTGTCAGTCCTGAAGAGATGGACTTCCATTAGGTGTGGCTTATCGTCAAAATCAAAGGTAAGAATCGCTATCTTCTGGAGATTACCACTCGTTAGCTGTGATTCTTCGTATAGTTCTCTGCATTCAGGGGTAGAGGTGGTGAACAGGGGGTCAATAGAGTCGGTATATAAAGGGTTGAAGTATAAGAAAAAGTTGGCAAACCTTTTGGCGGCAGAGATAACACTCTCCCCGACCTCTACTTTACCGCCGAAGCCATTCCAGAGACCTATTCCGTGCCCTCTCTTCTTGAGTCCCAACAAGATTTGGTCGTCTCTTGTAATCCAAACCAATGTTAAGATTTGTTTACTTTTATTAACCATTACTTCAATTGTTTAACTGATATTTGATCCCAAAGTGTGACCCAAACTGAACCCAAACTTAAGTCTATTTTAACCAAAATCAGCGCAAAATTCAAACCAATTTTGAAAATATTTTTGATTTCAAACTTCAGATAATAATTGAGATTTTGATTACAAACTCAAAGAGTATTTGTATTTTGTACTCATTTTACACATCCTTTGAAGATATTTAAGATTTATTTATTAATAAATTTAAAAATTAATTTCAAATTCAGGTTAAAGTCATATAAAAGTATGAAAACCAGTAAAACAACAATTTTTTTGTTCAATTGTTTTAGTTTTTTGCTTTAAATCATTCAAATTTATAGTTATTAGCAGAGTATGACATAAAATGACATTGCTTACTCTAATAAACTATTACCGGTACTAAGAATTAAGCTCAATGTTGAACTAAACAAAAAAAACCATGTTGAATAATTAAACCTAATTCCCAGTGCCACCAGGGTCATGATCTGGATTTAGTGTATTTTGTTATCCATAAAAATGTTATCTTTTTTTCCTTAAAAATAAAAATAAAATATTTGTTTTTATTATTTATTTATTTTTCATTCAATTGTTTGTTTGAATATTTAAATGAAAGTGAATTTCAATGAATTTGTGCTAAACTTGTAAAACATTTTTCAGTTTATTATTGTATAAAATAATTCAATGTTTTGTTACAATTGTTTGTATTTTAAGCTTTGAATTACTATTTCTTTTCAAAACATATATTCTTTTAATTCATTAATAATTCACAAAAATTCTAGTATTTTATACACAAAAAGCACTTATAAAAGGCATTTTCACAAACAATTTATTCATATCCAGTAAAAACATTATTCAAAGCACCGGTGAATTTGTGCTGAATTTGTGGTGAGAGTAAAAAATGTCACCAATTTTATACTTGACATCAGTTTTGTGTCTCATTTTGACGCTCAAGACATCAATCAATTGTCAGAATAATAATGACTCCAATTCTGTCAACAATTCCCGAATGACTAAAGTCGTGGAACGACACTCGGAGAACATCAGACAATTCCTGTGCAGAGGACAGGGTATAAGCCCTGAACAGTGGGCTAACCTTAAATCTGAGTGCATTAATCCCAGAATCAATGACTTAATGCCAGTAAGAGTTGGTCTGAAATTACTTTTTATGATAATTATAGTGAATATAAAAACAATGTTTTGTTTAACTCAATGTTTTACTCATTAGGAAAATGGTATAAATGTTTGGCAAGAATGCAGTGAAAGAGTCATTGATTTATGTGATGACAAACTTTGGACGGACGGCAAGGATTGCGCAAAAAATATGTTTACAGAGGAAGACATCCGGGTATTTGATGTTTGCATACATTTTATCTAAAGATAGCTTTGAATTTACAAAAGGAAAAGTGTTTTATCTAAAAATACATTCAGATATCAAACATACCATTAAATGCATAAATATATCTATACTTTGTGAATGAGGCCAAAAGTTGTGATGAGATTAAGGAATTTGTTTCAAAAACTTATATGAATTTCAAATCAATTGTTTGCAAACTTCTGACTATTATTTGTTTTGAAGGAAATGCAAGTCTGGTATAGAAGTCGTGTCCGACAAATGTCTAACAATTTTCAAGTCATCAAAGTATTGATACATAAATTGATTATCACTTCATTTAATTCACATTTCGTTTATTACAACAGAATTGCTATCAAAAGCAGAAGAAAAGCGCTTAAAAAGCACTCAAATAAGTATTCAATCAATGATTTGTTGGAAAATATAAATCGTTTGAAAATATTTTATTATTTAATCTAAAAATGTATTCAAAACTCGAAAATCAAAATTAAATTCAAATCTCATTTAACATTAAATTTATTTCAATTAAATGGGAATTCCTTTCAAATTGTGTTTACTTTTAGCGCTTTTATACTCATTATAGTCAAGGAATCCGTCGTTATTTCGGTCCTCAGTCTTCAAAACCAAATCAATTACAGCTGTATTGCAATCAAAGAAAGAGTTTTTACAATAAAAGTAAAAACAAAAGTATTTAAAACAATCCAAACCTGTGTTGCGGTCAAAGGTGTAGGCGTTTGCATGACTGGGATCACTGTTGTCGTGTTTGTACATCATTGACAACATCTCCAAACCGTCCAACAATTTATTTTTATCAAAATCATGTAAACTATTGGCAAAAAAAATCAATTAATATTAGACAACAAATTAAAGACAAGACCTTTGACTCACTTAAACACATGAAAGTCCATCTCCTGTTCCCCATACTTGTCATCGATGGCATAGTTATGGATTCCGTAGTGATATTCCAATTCCTCTTTTATATGATCTAAAGGTTTATGAGTTCTGATAACAAAATCTGATTAAAAACCCCTGAAAATCAAATCAAACATCAATTGAATGAATACTCAGTTTGATTGACGTCTTCGCCGAACACTGAATACCAGAAGTCATCTGAAGTTAAATCACCGAAAAATTGACAAACAATTGAATCAAAAATCACAAAATGAGACAAAAATATGAATAAAACACTTGAAATGTGAAAAAAATTCTTCATTTTATTATTAATTGAATTAATATTTAACAAAAATTAACATAATTTACACTTTTTATACATTCAAGCAATAGATTTGAGAGCAGGCCGTCAGCACAGGGAGGGTTCACCTGCTCTTAAGTCAATAGTTAATTGTATTTTTTTTTAATCTCAAATAATTAATTAAAACCTAAAACTACTGTTCGTTTGAATCAAATCTGAACTAATAATTAATGATATATTTGTCGCTCACAACACATATACAACAAATTGAATGAAGAGTTTTGGTGTTTTGGTGTCCTGTCCTCCACTCAAATGACACCCAATCTCTCAGACATATCATAACATCTTATAATAATTTTATTTACAAATCGTTATTATCTTCTGATAAGTGAATAAAATGAGTGATATTTTGCAAATACACTGAAAACTAATCATTCATTTCTCAAATCAATTCATATATTATTTGTCACTTAATATCAGAACAAAAATAAATTCAAACAAAAAGTACAAAAATAAGTAAAAATTAAAATCAATTTTCAATTATTAGTTAATAATCATAAAAATACTATTAATTCTCTTTCCAAATACCCCTTAGACTTAAGTTATGATATAATTTTGATTAATAGCATCAGATATTAAGGGGTATTAATGAAAAAATTCAGTTTTAAGTCTAAGTGTTAGGACAACGGAAACAATCAAATGATTTGTACGTTAAGTACAGTATACCTGAAATACTGATCAGTAGTTCATAAGTGGATTAAAACCTAATAAACACTTCAATGATATCAAAAGTTTGACATAAAATCTGATAATAATTTTTAATTCAATTTAAAGTGTATTTCAATTCAGAATATAATTTATATTTTCATTCATTTATTGCTTTTTATTATTATTATCGGAAAAACCTGTCAATTGTTTGAAAACAAATCCAATATTTCTTGTGCTAAACGGGAAAACATAACCGCATTTTTGAGTAATACTTAATACCGAAAGGAAAGGTATGTTTAAGTAATTGATTTCAATTTAAGTACAATTTATGTCAAACCGGCAGTGATTTAAAGCAATTCTTTGAACAAACGACAAGTTATTTGCTATTAAATGAATGTTTAGGTGAGAAATAGGGGCTAAAACTCATAGAGGAATGGGTAAAAGGGTTTCAATGATAAGTACAGAAACACCAGTAAATCATAAAAGGATTAAGTGTTGACTAAAAACTATATAATTGATGTAAAAAGGGTTTCAATTGAATGAGAGATCACATAATGTTATGACTGTTTGACTGAAGGCTTAAACATAAGTCAAAATACAATACGATTTTTGTTTGCATTTTTAGTAGCCGTCGGCGAACTGTTGTCTCTGTTGTGGGAAATGTGTTTGCGCTGGCATTTGTTGCGGAGCACCCGTTTGGTCGCCGAATTGGTTGAAGTTCTGTTGACCCGGAGCTCCCATTTGGTCAGGCATTTGCTTGCGATGGAATTGAGTCTCTTTGAAGACAAACCACATACTGGCGCCCCAAAGGAAGATATTCGCGAAACCAAAGATCTGTTTAATTGATAATTAGTTTCAAACAGTTTTAAACCAATTAATGATTGAGTGCTTACAAGAGATATAGTAAGAGAAGTCCACTTTCCAGGGAATGAGACATTACAAACACCACCCGATTCTTCTGCGGTATTGGTTTTATTACAAAATGGCAAATGCGTTAAATAGATCTCTGGGTCTGTATAGTGTTTAACATCACTAACACCCGCAGCCCAGGCACAGGCACCCGACAACCAGAAAACGGTGAGCACTCCAGTGGCCGCCAAATCAATGACCGAAATCAATGGATTTGTTTCGTAGTAATGACTGCCAAAGATATAGAGGACTAAAACTGCGGTCGAGTAGAGGAAAGATAGGACACCAGTGGCCACATAGAACTGAGCGCTACTCGAGAAGTCCATTACAATCTGTGCCTTATCAAGTTCACCTTGGTTTGAACAACTCTTTGGTCCAGTAATCTGTTGATCAAATTTAAAGGGGTATTCAACAGGCATTGACCCGTTCCCCACCGAATTGCCCTTCACAACAGGACCCCCGCCTTCCGGCTTACAGTGAAGTGTGTATCGGGTTGTTGTGTCAAATCCAGAAGTGGTCGCAAACGCAAGGATTGCAAAGATCTGTTCAAAATTCAAAATTAGTAATAATTTTTGCAAAATATTACACAAAATTCAAACCAAAGTAATGATTCGTATCATTCCTCTCGGCTCCTGTACTACACGGGTGTTATACTGAGAAATGTCCATTTCTTACGCTCCAAAACAACTGCAAAGACAATGATATTTAAGGATATTATAAATATTATTCAAAATTATTACGAAATAATTGTTTAAACAAAAAACTCAAAGCAATTAAATGCTATCAATGATGAGACCAAAGGAGTGGACGGGTATTAAAACACAAATTAAATCTCAAAAACAAATATTATAATGGATTTAGACTTGAGTTGAAAAACACACAAATATAACGATTGAATAGATATTTCAAAACTTAATTTCATTTTAATTATGAATGAAATGAATTGCAATGAAAATGCGATGAAAAGCAGGAAATGCTTTGAAATTATAATTAAAAGCCTTTTTGTTATGCTTTGAATCAAATCAATGATGACTTATGTAATACACCTCAAAATGCAATGCATTTGTCATATAATAAGTCATTTTTTGGGCATTTTTATCGATCCGTGAATTTTTTATTCATAAAATATACACAAATATATTGAAAAACAAGACTTTTATTGCATTTTTGACTCAATTTTTAAATTATTTTTGAATTATTGAATAAACACTGAAATTATGTTTAACTATAAAAAGGCTTTAATTTTTAATACAATAATAAAATTGTTTGAAAAGTCATATAAAAGACAAACATTTAACTGAAATATTAATAAAACAATAAAAAGAGATATAGTTTTTAAACAATAAAAAAGTTTTTGACTTTTAGATTAAAATTTAGATAAGATTTCAATCAAAAAAAAAATACTAAAGACTGAGAAAAACCTTTCATTGAATTCATAGACAATAATTGGTTTTAAAACACAATTTGTTTCATAATTTTTATCATTAAATTGTAAACCAATTATGAATTAAAACAAACACTTATTTAACACTGAATTCAACACTAAATTCATTTAAAGTAAACTTTGTTTTAATTAAATGACATTTTAATGTCAAAAATGATTTGTTTTGAAATTCAATCGCAAATTATTAACACTTTTTATATGAATTTGATAAAAGCAGAGGATATTTAAGGGGGACTTCGTTTCACCCCCTGAATGACACTCAATAACAAAATTATTGATTTGAAAATACTGTCACTATTTTTGCATTTATTTTCAATTTAAGGGTTTTATTGAAATACAATCCGTAATCCTCATAATCCTCATAACCCCTTATATAGTGGACCTATTATACCCCTGATATATCCACCCACTATACCCCTGTCCTACACAAAACACATTGTAATGCAATTCACAATTGAACAACAGATAACACTTTCATTACATACCTGTGCTATAAATCAATTTCAACGCTGAGTGAAATAATTACTGAATTTATTTCACAATTAATTAATTATAAAATCAAAACAAATGTTTGTTTTTTGTAATCAAATGATGAAAAAGTAGTGAAAAAAATCAAATTTAAACAAAACTTCAAATAATTTTCACTAAAATTGACTGAAATTTCACAAATATTTGGTCAAAAAAAATCTCAATTAAAGTAAAATATAGTAAAAAATGTTTAAATAATTTGTAAAACAATTAAAACATTAAATAAAATGTAAATTAAAACAAATTTATCGTTAATTGAAAGCAAAAAACCGCAAAACAATTGACACCAAAAATGACAACAATTTTGAGACAAACCTTTGTTTTGTTGACTAAAAACCAAATGAATGACAGATTTAGTGATGAATTGGTGTTTAAATCAAATCTATTAACGATTTTACGGCAAAAATGTTAATTAAATTCAATTGAAATGCAAATCAAAGTTGAATTCAATTCACTCTTCACTCAAGTCTTCACTTAATTTTTATTTTCATTTATTATTTAATGAAAAACAAAATTCAGTTTAATTAACAATACGTTTATATGTTTTCGGAGTTTTAGTACTTTTTTAAGACACAAATTAAGATTAACTTCAGTTTCACTTCAATTAGATATAAAAGACTTATAAATCTGTTGTCAATTAAAGCACTTATTCATTGGTTCGCGAAGTACTCAATGTATTCAACGCTTCAACGCATGCGCCAACAAACCTACCAATAATACTGAGGCCTCATATAAAAAGTATATAACAATCAAATCTATCAATTTTATGAAACAGTCTGAAATGTATTGTGAACAAGATCAAACTATTTAGTATCGAACTCATCACCTCTTATTATTGTAGACATACCTTATGTATGGATCAGTTTGAAGATAATTTTGCCGAACGGTTGCTATTGGTTACACGAATGACGTAAACAAATCAATTGTGAAAAATAATTGATTCAAAAATAACGTAAACAAAGAATTAGAATAACAAAAGAAATCTAAATCTTTTGTCCTTATATTTGGTTTGAAAACATAATAGCATTCATATATTTATATAAAAATATAATAAGCATTCAAATTATTCATTAAACAAATAAACAAGATCAAATCAATAATAAAACAATACAGTATATAATAAAAAACTTTATTTATTACCTAGATTCAATTCTAACCAATATAAATCTCAGTTATTAGTATTAGATAAATATTACCATGATCAATTCTTATTTTAAAACTATATTACCAGAAAAGGTTTTCAATTCAATTGATTTTAATCATTAAATTGTATTTTCTTAATCATCAAAAAAAGGGACACAACTTATATCAGTGACTATACTTTGTGAACGACCCCTTAGTTGCGATGGAAACCTAAACACAATATAATCGACAAAAGCATCAAAAGAGGGCACTATAATGGCCTCATTCATACGAGTACATGCATTACGAATAGAGGGGTGGGAAGAGAAAAACCACTGGTGGGCCCACAGAAACAGTGCTACCGATAGAAAAATGCCGTCACTTATGTATGGAGTATATATCTGTTGCCATAACAACAGCAAACAGTGAATCCAATAATCGGTACGTCATTTATGGACATCTCTTTGTGAAACCCATTCATAACGTGACTCAACATAAAAGTGAATCAAATCTTCACTCAATTGAAGACAATTTTGATTCAGATATCAATTGAAACCTCTTTTTGTGGACAATGTTTATGACTCGCAGTGAATACGACAGAGGAGTGAATACCTTCTCACCCGAGGGTCGGCTCTTTCAGGTCGAGTACGCCATCGAAGCCATCAAAGTATGCATTGATTTGTTTTTACCACTAATTCATTGTCTTCTTCTCTAATCGATGGACAGTTGGGTTCGACAGCCATTGGTATCCAATCGACGGAAGGGGTTGTGTTGGCGGTGGAGAAGAGGGTCACTTCACAACTCATGGAACCCGCGGCCACTGAAAAGATCGCCGAAATCGATGTCCACATCGGCTGTGCTGTCAGTGGCCTAATGGCCGACAGCCGGACAATGGTTGACAGGGCTAGGGTTGAGGCACAGGTATGTCATTGTCTTAAAGCGCTTATATTGGTCTCTAAAGCTGATCCTAAATACCGATCCCCAGAACCACTGGTTTCTGTTCAATGAGAAGATGTCAGTGGAGTCGGTAACTCAGGCCGTGTCTAACCTCGCCATACAATTCGGTGATTCAGACTCAGAGGGCAATGCCATGAGTCGTCCCTTTGGTGTCGCCATACTCTTCGCCGGCATTGACGACAGGGGACCACAACTCTATCATATGGACCCCTCAGGCACTTACGTCCAGTGCGACGCCAAAGCCATCGGCTCGGGCTGTGAGGGCGCACAGCAGGCACTCCAGGAGTCCTACCATAAGGCCATTGATTTGAACGAAGCGTTGAAAGTATTGCTTAAGATTTTAAAGCAAGTAATGGAGGATAAGCTCAACTCAACCAACGTTGAGGTCGCGACCATAACCCGGGATAAGGGCTATCATATGTTTAGTAAGGAAGAGGTGGAACGGGTTATCTCAGAGATTCCCAATTAGTTATGATTTTCATTATAAATAACTTTTTTATTAAAATATCTATAAATTGATTGAAAATTGAATAAAATATTCACAAAATTAATGCTATTTTTGAATCAAAACTAAATTTATTTTATAAAAAAATGCAAACGTTTTGCAAATAAATTGAATTTTAGTTTCAAATCAATTGATATTAAAAAACATAATAATTAATAAATCCATTGAAGAAGTGGTGAAATGCTTAACGACTCGCGTTTGTCGCTGCGGAGACATCGGACAGGCGGTCAGAATCAGTGGCCGCCACCACTCCTACCACTCCCACTACTCCTGGCATTAAATTTGGATTCATAGCCATAAAAGGGTTCATAAGAGCCATCACTTGTTGCGAAAGAGGACTAAAAACGCAGAAAATTAAGACAAAATGAAAGCAATTATGACTTACTGTGCGATCAATTGGCCAGAGGTTGCGATTCCTCGGGTCACTGACATCTGTGACCCGAGTTCTGATACAGCGAAGGGACGGTAACCGTCGTCCACGGCATCCACGGCGAGGACAATAAGATTGTGGTCGACAACGATATTCATTAACCCATTGGCAAAGTCACCGATTCCTCTGCGGTTTAAGATATAAATCAATTAATAATGGATTGGTTTGAGAGCTGATCCCACACTCACTGAAGACCAATATTATGAATGAGTTGTGTGGTCTGTACTCCACGAAGAAGTCGTTGAATAGATATCAAAAGGTTTTCAATGGTATTCTCCATTGGATTCACACTTTTAGACAAAACCTTTCTTAACAAACACTTCTCTTGTCTGGGGTTTGGCCGACGATTCAGAGACATTTCAAATGATTTGTTACTTATATTCAAAATTTGATTCAAATTTCACTCAAAAAGCAAACAATTATTGACTGATAATCACTGATAAGACTTATCACAAGAGTCTGACATTCATTCACTCAATAAGTGATTCAATGTTTGGTTTGTTTTCAACTCAAAAGTGATTTAAACTTTTATTTACAAATCAGTTGACACTTCACTCCAATAGATGTCTCTTTCCCTGAGACTAAAGGCTAAGACATCGAGGAATGGATCCAACAGTACATTAGATAATCGGCCAAAAGGTGACACAAAAATGATTACAAAACACAAGAATTTGAATCAATTTTAGACATAATTTATAAATATTTTATTAAAACTCTGTTTTCAATCAAAATTTCAAATGAGATTCAAATGACTCATAACTTAAGTATAAAAAGTGTTTTAAATACTGTTTTGTTTAAAATTAATGGCAATTATTGTCAACAAAATCAAACCCTCTGTCCATTGATAACCACTTTTGCATTATCTCTGATCTCATTAAACGTAT
>JAQGAT010000977.1:0-19540 GCA_034687845.1 Pantelozetes paolii
GTTCAGAGATAACTCGTTTTTGAATTGAACCTCTCAAATGTTTAATCAATTATTTTCATTGATATTCTCATTGAAATTATAGTTCAGTTCAACGAAATAAAATGAAAAAATAAATTAGTTTTAAAAAAATTGTAATCAAGTGTTAAAACCTTCAGATATTGACAATTCAGTCAAATGAGGGGGTTTTCAGAAGGCTTTCATCTAAAAATTCATTGAAATACAATAGGAAAGGGATGTTAGCAATAAATTATAAGTTATTCTTCAAGAGCACAAGTGTTTTTGGACAGATGGGTATTCATTGGATTCTGTGCTCATATGACTAAATATGAATATTAATAACAAAACTAAATACAGATATTGTTTAAACAATTCTTAGCATTAAATGCATTGAAAATAAAGAAAATTTGATGAAAATATGAAAATTTTATTTTTCCTTTACTTACCCTTAATTTTTGTCAAAACTATTGTCAAACAAATTGTTGATAAATGAATGAAATGTTTGGTCCGTTTGAGACTAAAATACAAATGAAAGCTAATTCTTGTCAAAAATTAATCAATAATTACATAGCAATGAAGTCATTTCACACTTATATTGGGCTTTGAATGACATTTATATTTAATCTTTCAATTAATCTAAAGGTTAGAGACGTTAACAATCGTTTTGATCCTTAACTTCAATAATAATAATAATATTTCATAATTATATCAACTGTTAATGAATTTATGAAATAATTGTTTGGATTAAAGGATTTAATCAATTATTTAGTGCTTTTCTCATGACTTCATAATTCATTATAATATTAGACAATAAAAATAATTTAGAGATTCTCCACATTTTTATTTGATTACCAAAAATGGGAATTTAACCAAGGTTATAATTTACATGTTTTAGTGGTCAAAATTGTAGACATTGTACCTATAATTCAAATATTATCACATTTTGATTAATATGACGCCAAATATCTGTCAGTTAATCCAGAGTATTATTCCTAATACCTATAATAATAATTTAAAATAGCCTTGTTAAGTATTGTTAAGTATTGTTAATTAGTGTACTTTGTTTGCAATCAATTAATACTTTTTATGAGATTATTACGAGATTTTGGTTTATTTTTAGACTTTATTTAAAAGTATTTATAGATTAAACAAAAATTAATTATTTTTTAAAGGTTTGAATTAAATAGAAAAATGATCATGGTCATTACAATAATCATAAATCAATTATCACTGCTTTCCATTAACAATAAAAATTACGATACAGTATTATGTTTTACATTCAACCTTGGTCAATATGTTAACAATAATATAACCTAAAAATGAGTTGTAAATAGTTTATAGATTAATATTAATCATTTGTTGTCTAATCTGATCCATGGCTTCACCCGGAAGTGTTGGACATGTATTGAGACGTAATCTCTGTTCAAATGAATGATATTTTGTTGTATTTTGTGTTTGTTTTGATGAATGAGTGAAAGAAATGATTAAATGTTTTAAATGTAAACAAAAATAAATTTAAATTACAATAAGTTTTAAATCAATTGTTGACTAAAACTCTCCCAAAATGTCTTGAAATGTATTCAAAGCCATATTTGAGTGAATGGTTTGGCCGGACATCAAAGGCATCGGTAGTTGTGTTGATGTGTTTAGTGAGCGAAGTGTTGGCCTATTATTGTGACCACAATTTGTGTCCAATCGGTTCCCAATACTGTTGTGGAGATAACCTGTGCTGTGATTATGTAAATCAAATGCTGTTTAACTCTATTGTCATAATTATAGCCATTATTACAATCGCATCGATATTTTGGTTCATATTTCGGGTCTTTTGTTACAAAAATGTCTTTAATTTCGTCAAAAAATTTGTTTTCAAACAAAACAACTCAATCGACAGAAAGGTATTTATCCTTTCATCTAATACTAACCGTATTCAGGGGTATAATTGAAATAATCCTTAGGTATGACTGTGTGGACCCCTTATTATACCCCTTTGTTATAACACTCATTAGATTTGAATAAATGTTTATTTGATTTAATGCTTAAATTGTTTTCAATACTAATACTAATTGTTTGAATCCAATGACCAGTGGTTTGAAGACACGGAATCCAGTTTATTGACGGAACCCTTGGATGTGAACAACGGATAAGACATTTGTCTGAATAACCGGTTATTCAATGATTCAATGATTATATAAATTGTTTAACAAAACATCAAATGATTTCAATTAACCGTAAATTCAATTCAAGTCTTAATTAGATTTGTCATTAAATTAGACAATTTTGAAGTGAAATGAATGGCAACTGATATTCACTCTAAGAATAGGGGTATAAATGATATTAAATATGAAAACAAATCAAATTTTTTTGCAATATTTAAACTGATTTTTATGTTTAAATGAAATCCAATAGAGATTTGAGATTTAATTCCCTTTTGACTTAAACTTCTATTTATAATTGATTATCAATTTTAACCCTTAATCTCACCTTAAGTTAGGACACATACTGTTAGGCCTAACCTTAACCCTAATATTTCATATAATGATTATTTCATTGAATAATCAGTTTCTCAATTCATTTATAATTTATATTAATATTGATATATATATTACAAAAACACATATATTTGGTGAGTAGTGAAGAGGGAATGGGAGAAAGAGACCCATTTTTGACCCATTCCTCAAACGTTTACTGATTGTCTTCCAGAATCTCAGTCCGTATCTAATTGTGTCTCAATTTGTTGTCATTTATATCACATTTTTGACTAAAGATTTTGAGAAATAGTTTTAAAATTGTTTGAAATAATTACCAAAACTTTGAATCAAATAATTATATATTTTTGTCATTCAATGATTCAAACGATAATTAATTTCACTTTAATTTTGTTTTAAATGTTTTTTAATTGTTTTTTATTTAAATATTTTAATTAAAAAAAGACTTAATATTTAAATAACTATTTATTTTAATGCCATTTAAAGTGCATTTAAAGTCTGTTTTAGTAATAGTTTTAAATAATATTTATATTTAACTCAATATTAAACGCATTTATGAATCGGTTTTCAAAACAAGTATATAATTAATTGTAAATTATTTTCAATTACTTATAAATAAATCAAAAAATGTTATCCAATATTAAATAAAATATTAATTCATTACTTAATTATTCATTTGTGTCGGACGTTGGGACAGAGCCTACCTGTCCATCACTACTGCATTGAATCGGAAATCAATAAAATTGTGAAAATTTTTGATTTGAAAACAAATACTTTTTATTAATATATGATTTAATTTAAGACAAAATTAGTTTTAATTGTTTTACAATTCAATGGCTTTTATATAAAATCAAAATATTTTTAATTGCATTTAAATTACATCTGAATTGCTATCAAAGTAGTTAACAATTGGTTAGAAATAAACTCATTTTTAATTACATTTCAATTTTCAACAAATCTTTTCACAAATAATTCAATCGTTTATTTGTCGACAATTTCGTAGCACTTCTTCGATGTGTTACTCATAGTTCGCAAATGTATTTTCAATTTTTGACTTCTTTCTGGACTTTGATCTGAAATGCAAACACAAAGTGAATTCAAAATCAGTTCAAAACAAACTTCTGTCCAATGAATACCTGATTCCCGTTCCGGCGGCGAACCGTTGGGGACGTCCATTGTCACCCTTTCCACTCGGGGTTGACTCAGTTTAGGGAGAGTGAGATAATGTTTTCCAATCATGTCTTCGTTAATGTTATGATTATTTATTAAATGGTATTTCATGTCATTTTCATATATGGAATGGTAGGAACAACCGCCGCACTTATATACACTGTAGCCGATATGTATGACCCCGTGCTGTAACAGTTGGTTCAGATTCATGAAGTCCTGTGACGGACAGTGAGTACAGCGAAGAGACTTAAGATCTGCGAACTCTTTGATCCGTTCCTCAACACTGTTGGGGAGAATAAGGTTTGTCGAGGCATTGGAGGTATGGTTAGGAACGTTAGATAATTCTGAGTTTGTATTGTTTTCTGACTTTATTTTACAACTCAACCGATTTTGTGACAAATGTGTTGAATGTGAGGCACCGTTAGTCACAAAAGGTTGGGTTGATTCGGACTCGACCTCCACTTCATGTCTTCGACGACAGCTCTTCTCATGACTTCTCTTCGCTGGCGCCCAATCAAACTGTTGACCGCAATTGTAAAGACAGGGTCTATTCTTTCGCGGCTTATCTTTCACTTTAATATTGTCAGAGGAAAGGGTTTTCGTCTTATTTCTATTCTCACAAATTCTCGGCTCATCAATGAGTGGTAAGTCTTCGTCGATGTCTTCGTCAGACATGTCTTCGACTTCGGAATTATTTTCACTACTGTTTGCAGAATAAGCTCTTCTTTTCATCACTTCTTTCAATTGATTTGCCTCTCCTTTAGATCGTTTGTGGACTTGAATCAGATGTCGGGCCGCGTTAGACAACTGTTTAAATGCTAGTGAACACAGAGGACAGGGATATACGAGTCGATTAGTTGAATGAATTGTTTTTATGTGAACTTTCAATGTTTTGTTTGACGTATAGACTGAGTCACAGATATCGCACTTCACTTCAGACGCATTGAGGGAAAGGCCTTCACTGACATCACTGTCGTTATCGATCGGCGGAAGTATTTCCTCAACTTTTTGTCTCTTAAGGGCTGGACTTTCATTCAGATGTCGAGAATTCTTCGCGTCTTTAAACAAATTTTTTATAATTTGTTTTTTGTCCAAAACCTCAATGTCTTGATTGCAGTCATCGATGGGTTGTATGCTTTGAAAGACAGCGTTTGTGTTGTTCTTAATTGATGTCAACTTAATGTCCAATTGATTTGTTTTTTGTTGAGTTTGTCTTTCATTTTCAACTTTTTTAACACAATTTTCGGCAAATTTTCGTTTTTCTGAAGCAATTGTTTGGTCTTTATTTGGATTTATATTTTCGGTCAAACTATTTGTGGTCGAACTCGAGACGGGAGACACGATTTGATCGCTATTTTCAGTCTTGGGGTCAATAAGCTGGACGTTGTCCTCATTGAGCAGTTCTTCGTCTTCAATCTCATTTCGGTCTTCAATATCATCTTCATTGTCATCGATGTCATCGTTGAACTGGAAGTGTGTTGAGTCGAAGAGAAGCATTCGCTCACAAAAGTGTTGTTTACAGTAACAGCGCTTATGGGCTATAAAATTGGCTAAACTTCTGAACAAATTGAGACATATTTTGCACTCATATATGATATTACACTCATTTAGTATCAAATCCTTCACTTCTAGTGTCGAGTCTTCAATACAGTTAAGGATTTGTCGGACATTTTTAACGCCCAAATTAATTGGCTCTCGGATTACCGATTCATCCATACCCTCGACCTCAAGGCGGTCATCGTTAGCACCACTATCGGCACCGGCGTCTCCGCTCCCATCCATTGCCGAACCATTCTTAGCAGCGCCAGTGACGGACAGCACAGGTTTAGATCCGTAGCCAGAGATAGGTTTCAGACTCAAGGCTTTAAATGTCTGTCCAACAGATAATTTACTCTTACTTTTAGACGTCTTCTTATTCTTCGCCATTCTGTGACCAAAAGAAAGACAAAAAACTTAATAATTAAATACAAATTAATTTAAGACAGCATTCAATGTGTTGTGCATTCAGTGACGCATTGGATGACCGCTTAAGCCATAAACAGCTCATAGACTCAGACCTCAAGCACTTCTCAGCACATCTTTGCCTATCTTTTCATTCAACCCCTGATTGCCATTAAATCTCAATTCAAATCAAACTCAATGTTATATTCTTTAGACTAAATACAAAAAATCCCTGAAATAGATGTAAAATAATTAAAATAAAGACAATTAAAGCCCAAATGTCTGTCGTTTTTGGCTATAATTCAGTCCTTTTTAAGTGTTGTCTCTCTTTGTGAACAAGAGTTTTGATACCATTTAAGACAATATCAATGCAAACAGAGGTCAGAGGAATGAGAGTTGAAGTGAATTCAGACAAAGATTACCTGAAATTAGTTATTAATTATAAATAACCAAACGTTCAATCATTTTGTGGTAAAATATCAATAGATATACAAAACGGACAATAAATGCAAATCTTTTAGACATGTATTCACTCATAGATTGCATTACAAGTCATACCAAACATTCACTCCCTTTCAGGGGTTTAGTAGTAAACAAACGTTTATAAGGGTTTGAATTGAAAATATAATTATTGTCTCAATTAAGGGGTAATAATGAGTAGCATAACGTCTGTGCCCCACCCTGGTGCTCTTGTCAGTAAGAAGAAGAAGGCTTTCATTGGTTTGTATTGTCTTTTACCACAAATTTCAGTGTAATTTAGTTTTTGATACAATTTTTACGTTCATTTGAATCCCAATTACAGGCCTTCCGGCGCCGTTGGGTTATGTGGCCGGTGCTGGCAGAGGTGCCACAGGTTTTACAACCCGAAGCGATATCGGTCCGGCCAGGGATGCCAGTGATGTGCCGTAAGTTATAATTAAATTAATGTTTTAACCATTGATTTAATTGTTTTATACGACAACTATCTGTGCAGTGATGACAGACACGCGCCGCCGAAGCCTAAGATTGTAAAGAAGGACAAAGACGGTGAAGAAGAAGAAGAGGAAGATCTGAATGACTCTAATTATGATGAGTTCAATGGCTACGGAGGAAGTCTTTTCAGTAAAGACCCGTACGATAAGGACGACGAAGAGGCGGATCAGATCTATGAGTCAATTGACAAACGAATGGACGAAAAGCGTAAGGAATACCGAGAAAACAAATTGAGGCGAGAGTTGGAGCGCTATCGACAGGAAAGGCCTAAAATACAGCAACAGTTCTCTGATCTGAAGAGGGATTTGGCGGCCGTAACGGAGGACGAGTGGAAAACCATTCCCGAAGTGGGCGACGCCAGGAATAAAAAGATGCGAAACCCTCGCGCAGAGAAGTTCACTCCCGTTCCCGACTCTATACTCGCACATAACTCTTCTATCGGAACGGGAGAATCAGTTGTATCTATAGATCCGAGGACTGGACTCAAAACTCCTTTGACTGGAGGAACAGCCACTGGTCTGTTAACTCCGGGAGGGTTTGTCACGCCTGGGAATCTTGATCTGCGTAAGATAGGTCAGGCCAGGAACACACTTATGGACATTAAGCTGAATCAGGCATCGGATTCAGTCAGTGGACAAACAGTGGTCGACCCAAAGGGGTATTTAACTGATTTGCAGTCAATGATCCCGAGTCACGGCGCGGACATTAGGTATGACTTTGGTTTACATTTGATTACAATTTAACTAAAATTTATTTATTTTTCATTCAATAGTGATATAAAAAAGGCTCGACTTCTCCTGAAGTCGGTTCGGGAGACAAACCCAAACCACTCGCCCGCTTGGATAGCATCGGCCCGTCTGGAAGAAGTGACGGGAAAACTACAAACGGCTCGAAATCTTGTGATGAAAGGGTGCGAAATGTGTCCGAATTCAGAGGACGTCTGGTTAGAGGCCGCTCGACTCCAACCCTCAGATTTAGGCAAATCAGTGATCGCACAGGCAGTCCGACAAATACCGACGTCAGTCAGGCTTTGGATCAAAGCTTCAGAATTAGAACAAGAAATGAAAGCAAAAAAGAAAATATTTCGCAAAGCTTTGGAACAAATCCCGAATTCTGTCCGCTTATGGAAGGAAGCCGTAGAACTCGAAGACCCAGAAGACGCCAGAATACTCTTGAGTCGTGCCGTCGAGTGCTGTCCTACAAGTGTTGAGTTATGGCTCGCACTCGCGAGACTTGAATCGTATGAAAACGCCCGAAGAGTTCTGAATAAAGCGCGAGAAAACATACCAACGGATCGACAGATTTGGATAACAGCGGCAAAGCTTGAAGAAGCGCAGGGAAACAATCCTATGGTCCAGAAGATCATCGACAGAGCCATCTCATCCCTGGCCGCCAATGGTGTCGAAATAAATCGCGAGCAATGGCTCAAAGACGCGATGGAGACCGAGAAGTCTGGTTCAGTCCTCACCTGTCAGTGCATTGTTAGCGCTGTTATCGGTTATGGTATCGACGATGAGGACCGGAAGCACACGTGGCTCGAAGACGCCGAGAATTTTGCCAATCAAGAGGCCTATGAGTGCGCCCGAGCTATATATGATCACGCGATTAAGACCTTTCCCAACAAGAAGTCCATTTGGTTGAGGGCCGCGTACTTTGAGAAAAGTCACGGAACCCGACAGTCGCTCAAGAATTTGCTTCAATCGGCTGTTAAAAGCTGTCCGCAGGCGGAGGTGTTGTGGTTAATGGGGGCTAAGTCTGAATGGATGGCCGGTAGTGTGCAGTCGGCGCGTGAGATACTGTCCCTCGCATTTAAAGCTAATCCTAACAGTGAAGAGGTTTGGTTGGCGGCCGTCAAACTCGAGTCGGAGAACGAGGAGTACCAAAGGGCCCGCAAGTTATTGGCAAAGGCCAGACAGAGTGCACCCACAGCTCGGGTTATCATGAAATCAGCAAAACTCGAGTGGCAATTGGGAGACCTGTCCGCCGCTAAAGCACTGTTGGAACAGGGAATCAAAGAATACATAAATTATCCGAAGCTCTATATGATGTCCGGCCAAATAGCACAGCAGGAAAACAAGATGGAGACCGCGAAAGAGGCCTTTAATAATGGACTCAAAAACAATCCGACGTCTGTTCCTCTTTGGATACTTTTGGCACGACTTGAGGAGAATACCGGTGCTCTCATTAGAGCCCGTTCTGTGTTAGAGAAGGCAAGACTTCGTAACAATAAGTGTCAAGAGTTGTGGTTGGAGTCCATCAGAGTTGAGATGAGGGCCGGGAATAGGGATATAGCGCTCCCAATGATGGCCAAAGCGCTGCAGGAGTGCCCACAAAGTGGTCTCCTCTGGTCTGAAGCCATATTTATGGAGAACAGACCTCAAAGACGGAGCAAAAGTGTGGACTCATTGAAGCGATGCGAACATGACTTCAATGTATTGCTCGCCTGTTCTCTACTCTTTTGGACGGAAAGGAAGACAAACAAAGCGCGCGAATGGTTCGCCCGAACACTCAAAATAGAACCTGATTTTGGCGATGCCTGGGCTTATGCCTACAAATTTGAACTATTGCACGGAACACAGGTATAAGGGGTTACGGGTGGCAGGGGTTGGGAGGTTAGTGTTGGTCTAACTATTGGTTTATTTGAATTTAGGAACAACAGGAAGAAATCATGAAACGCTGTGTTGCAGTCGAGCCCAGACATGGAGAGCACTGGTGTTCCGTCTCTAAGGATGTTCTCAATTGGAGGCTTAAAACCGATAGTATTTTAGAGAAAACTGCAGGACTTCTTCCAATCCCTACATAAACCACAGGACTTCTACCGTTCCCCTCATTAATGCAAAATATATTGAAATTTCATAAAAATTAAAATTATTTTTCATTTTTTGTATTTCTCTTTGAATTCAAACATTAATTCATAAAATAATCCCTAATTTGTGACAATTATCTGACATTTACTCATGAGTTTGAACCCAAACCCCTCCAATCGGGACGTTATTTATGGACTGCTTTGATGTAAGACTGGGAACAATGGCTGAAGAAGTGGCCGAAGAAGTGATTGATTTTAATTTAAGCGACGATTCATTGCTTAATGTCTTTGAATTCATACCTATTTTACAACTCTTTAAGACAAGACTTGTTTGCAAACGCTTTAAACAATTAATTGATTACAAACTGAAGACCAGAACCAGTATTGCGGTTACCATTAGATGTGATGATCATAACGATGAAGAATATGACTCAAGACATGACTGCTGTGATGCCAGACATCGGTTCACATCTAATGACTGTATTTACAAGTCCTGTCGTGCGATAAAAGACGGCTCAAGAACTCTGTATGTCTTAAACGATGACCTCATGAACCGATTGTTCAGTTTCTGTCCGAACTTAAGAGCTCTTAGTCTTGAGTCCACTATTTTTGACCGAAATGTTTGGCAGTACTTCAGAGACAAATGTCCGATAGGTGTCCAGCACTTGGATCTGTCTAACTCTCAGGGACTGATCGACGAAGTGATTCGTTTCTTTGCCGTCAGTTGTGGTCAAACTCTTGAACACATTTACCTCAACGACAGTGACATCAGTGAGTCTTCGCTACGCTTTCTGTTAGAAAATTGTCCGAAACTCGAGATTTTAGACTTAAGTCACAACATAAGGATTAATGGCCTGTCCTTTGAGTTGATCTCCAAATCAATCAAAAGTCTGTCTTTGAATAACTGTTGGGATATTGACTGCGAAGGCATCGACGCTCTGATCAAAGGCTGCGCTCAAACCCTGAATCGGTTGGAAATCGACGGCGAGTTCGTCAACAAAGAAATATTGGACAGAATTTGTGGCCATTTTATACATTTAAAGCACTTCGAGACCGACTGCTCGGAAATCAGTGACAAAAACGTTTTGCACAAAATATCAAAACTAAAACAATTGGAAGTCCTGTCCCTCTATTTGCCGGCAATTGGTTTCGACGACATCTTCATTGATATCATCAGAAACTGTCCGAAACTAAAGAAGATATTCTTCAGCGGATCTATTGTTACCGATATATCACTCAAATATTTGCCTCAATATTGTCCTCAATTGGAATTCCTATCGATATCTTCGGGTGAAGTTGTGGTCAATAAGAAGATTACCGACGATTCGTGTGAATCGCTTTCAAAACTGAAAAACTTAATTCAATTGGACTTAAAGTATACCCGAATTGGAGACAAATTGATAGGAGTTTTGAACGACTGTCCAAACATAGAGACCATAGAAATCGATGGATCGAAACGAGTGACCAATAAATTGATCGACGCTTTGGCCGAAACCGCAAAACGGAGGCCAACGGAGAGTCTGACTCTTTTCGGACGGGAAACCAACTTAAAGGAACCGGAGTATGAATCGCCCGACAATTTGGCCATATTTTTGAATTAATCCGAGTCTTATACTACCCGTCCGTTCATTGGTCTTAACCATTGAATGGATGACTAATTAAACCATTAATTAATAAATTAATCATTTTTTCAAACTTTTGTGAAGAGATTACTAAAAAGTGGACCAAAACTACCAGTGCTTAACATCCAGTGCTTGGCATTGGGTTCCTCTGATTGGTTGAGTGAGAGGACCATAGATACCAAGGGTTGGCACCCATTGGGCACTCAGTCATCACATCTGGTAATGATTGAGTGCTGTTAACCAATCAAAGGTCAGAACCAATGGGTTTGCACTTCAATACAAATACTGTGAAAACAAAACGACTTTTTGTTATAAAAAACAAATTTTCAGACATTTTTTGAATTTTCTTTGTCTTTGGGTTTAAATTATGTTTTAATTGCTTTTGATTTGAATTAAATGTTTGCCAAAGAGTGAGACAATTATTGACCAGAATTTGATGAAAAGGTTAAGCGGTTTATACAAAAAGGTTAACAAAAACAAAGACTTAACAACGGATTCAAAGCCTATCCCAACGCCAGACCAGTCGTTGACACCAATTGAGGGTAAGTTTGAAATGAATGACAATTTAGTTAATCAATGAAATGATGATTAGTTAACGACAAGCATATGACTGAATGTCTTCATTGATGTCTTCATTACTTCTGATTTCAATTACTTTTCAATTGTTTTGTCTTTTATTTCAATTCAATTAACTCTTTGTTTATCTTATGTTCAGTTGAAGACTCAAAACCACCCGAAATGGCGACCAAAGAGACAAACACTGAAACCACTAAACCCGAAGAATCGGTGACCACTTCTGACGACAAGAAAGTGGAGGAAAGTGTGAAGAAAGTACGCGAAGACTCGATACGGTCTCAGACCAAGAGAGCAACGATTGGGTCGTTTGGTTGTGTTTTGTTCATAGCTTTGCTGTCATTCATACTATTGGACGAGAAGTACCTAAACCTGGCCATCAGTGCCAACATGTCTTCGGTGCAGATCTCTTCGTATTGGCATAAACTAGAGTTCGTTCTCTGCTATCAAACGATTGGTATTTCATGGATACTCTTCAACATGTTTTACGTCATCTTAAAGCGGATCAATACCCGAGCCATAGATCCGGTGGAGGGAAGGGATGACCTGAATGTACTGAAGGCCAGGAATATAATGCAGAACTCCATCGAACAGTTCCTTATGACTGCTTTCGCACAAATCATTTCAATCAGTTTTATTGATACCAATCTATTGGTAAAAGTGATTCCTTTGGTTAACCTCCTGTTCCTTATCGGGAGAATCACCTTTTGGTTGGGTTACCCCAAGTATCGCACCTTTGGTTTCATGTGTTCAGCCATACCTAACACTCTTCTCATTAACTATAATCTCATAAAATTCATTCAAAGTCTGTTCTTCTGAACAATTGATTGCTTTTATACAACATTTTGACCAAAAATATCACAAATATTAACAAAATATTCATTAAATTCATAAATCATTTAAATTATTAAACATTTATTTGTAATTAAATACTTGTCTTATATTTTATGTAATGTTTGTAACGATTATTCGCACAAAAGTTATAATAAAGTGAATCTCAGTTTGAATTGTGTTTTATTTGGCTTTAAATACAAAATCAAATCAATTGTAAAGTTATGTTTGAAATGATTGGTAAAAAGTAAGAAACACTTGAAGTATAAGCAAACAAATGGTTAATAAAAAGTAAATTATTTCTAATTTTGTAAATTTAAAGTCAATTCTTGTGTTTGAAAGTGAATGTAAAAAATTGAATACAATTGTGACGACTATAAGCAAAATCGGCACAACTTTATCGATGTTTGTCTCCATTGATGGTATGATTATCTCTTGTGCGACAGCAATGGCGAAGAATATTAGCAAAGATAACAACAGAATTGCGGGAATGTATGTCAGTTTGAATGCAATTTCGGGCCAAAACATCGTTTGCAGTGTTTTTCACACAATTCTTGTCACAAATTCATTGATTCTTTAAAACAATTTTGAATTTTTCAAATGAAATGTAAATTATGTCTGAATTTTATTCAACATTTCATTTCAATAGAAATATTTGTTAAAAGCTTTCAATTATTTGAAAAATATATAAATCAATAAAATTGAAAAGATTTAGAGGAAATGAATCACATATTGAAGCGTTGAATAACAATCACATTTTGAAATATTCACCAAAGTTTGCAAACAATATATCGTTTTATATTGAAATGAATTTCAAAGCATTTATTAATTAATATAATGTTTGACAAAATAAAACATTTAAAAGATGTAAACATCAATCGATTTACTAATAGTTGTATTGATTTATAAGTGAATCGATGTTTTGATAAACACTTTGAAATTAAATTTTACTGTTTTCACAACTGTTGTGTAAAAAAGTGAATATTTTTTATGTGAAGAAAATGTCAATAAAATAATAAATAAATCAAAAGTTAATTAATTTTTGTTTGAAATTCAATACTTGAATGAAAATTAAGTGTTTATTAAGTCATATAAGACTTAATCTCATCGTAACTATAGTTTCAGATATTAGTTATAAAACCAATTGTTTTCCGATCTTTTGGTTTCATTTGATTTCAAAAACAATGAAATCCAATGTTTAATCAAAAACTCATTTCAATTGCAATACAAAAACAAATATTAAATAAAATTTCAACAAAAACTTTAAATTAAATTAATTTTAAGAGAAAATACTTTTTATAATACTTTTGACGAATCAATAAGTTATTTGAGATTCGGTTTATGCGGACAACCGTTGGTCAGGATTTCCAACTGTCCACTAGAGTTGATCAGAACGTCGTCTTCGACTCTCATTCCTATGCCCTTGAATTCAGGTTTAATTATTGGACTTTCGTAGAAATAGAGTCCGGGCTCTACTGTGAAACAGTGGCCGGGCTTTAGGATTATGTTACGGGAAACGGATGGACAGTCGTGTACATCAAGACCTTTGGATTGGTTTTAAACAGTTATAAAAATATTGAAACAATATATCAATTAATATTAACCCAAATAGTGCGACACGTGATGGGGACAGAACCTAAGCGCCAGTGCTGTTGCCTCTTGTGGTGAGACACTTATATTCAATACTTTAAACTCAATCAACAGTTTTGCCAAAAGATTGCACATAAGTTTGAAGAGGAGGTCGAGTGTCATCATTGGGTCGGCAGATATGGAAGAAATGAGGTCATTGTGCACTTCGCACAGGGCTTCCCAAAGATCATTACGTAGTTTATCGTTACCGAAGTCACCATTTATAGGCCACGTCCTCGTTATGTCACTGTTATAGCCGTCTATGTCCTCACAACCAACATCTGTGAGGACCCAGTCATCGGGTGCACAGTATTGATCATTAGAGCCGTAATGAATAGTTGTTGATCTCTTCCCTGAACCACATACTGTCGGAAATGCTAGTTTGCGGGCGCCGTTAATACGGGACTCGAACTCATATTTGGCCGCAATTTGTGATTCATTTATGAGATTATTTTGTGACAAATCTTTAGTCCAAACCATTGTCTTCAACAAAGACTTGGAACCAATACTACAGACCCTTCGCATTGAATTGCACTCAGATTTTGATTTAACAACTCTTAACTGATCTAAAAATGGCGTCACTTTATGGACAGTTGTGTTTGCGTTGAGATTCAGATAATTATTCAATTGAGGGCTCAGTTTATCACAACTTTCACCGCTATTTAGACCCGATTTTGAGACAAACAGTTGTCGGGATTGGGTCTCAAAAGTCAGTAATTCATTGAGTTTTGAAATATCCCTCAAATCATCACAAATACTGTTAATCCAAACCGAGTGCTCTCTAATGTCGTGTCCGTCCCATAACTCCTGAGTGGAGTCAACAAATGGTGCGAAAAGTATTGATTGAAGCGCTTCTTCCTGACCACCGATGAGAGCCAACACACAGTCCGACGACTGATTGGTTGTAAAACCCGTTAAATAAATGAATTCAGAGTTTTGTTTGTAATGAGTGGACGGGATCTTAGTGTCGGCCAGTAGTGAACGACTGGAACCGCTTATAAGAACCAGATTTGGTTTGTGTCCAACATATGAGCACTTGTTTATCATTTTCATCAAATTGTGTTGTCGTTCACGGATTTCATCGCTTCTTATCATTGAAGACATGGCAGTCATTGGCGACCAACTGATGGACGAGTTCTGGTCTTCGGCGGTCACATCAGTTACGGTAGTCTTGAGCACAGGTTTCAACTCATGTGATAATTGTGTGAAAGTATTTGAAGACAAAAACATTTTTGACATTTCATTGAATGACTTAACGGTTAATACAAATCTGTTTTTAATTAAATAACTCATAATTTCATTCATTAATTGATTATTAGTTTTAAAACACAACAAAATATTGAATCAAATATTGAATCAAATATTTAGTGAAAGTTGACATCAATTGAGAAAACATTGAAAACATTGAAAACCGGTATTCAATGCAAACTAAGGGGACATTCAGTCAACAAATATGTGTCTCTTCTTCACAAAGAATATTCTGTTTTCATATAAAACTTTATTTTAGTCTCAATTGAAAACAACTTTATATTAATTGAAATAAAATGACTTTTAATTGCATTTGATGTTTGAATTAAAGATTAAAAAAGTGTCTATTTTTGGATATTTTTCAAAACGATATGAAATGCAATGTTTTCTCATTTATTATTCAATTCAGTTATCAATTAATTTTCATTCAATAGTTTTGTTGAAAACTATTTTCATTCAATTGATTATAGTTTTGAATATAATTGAAATAATTTCAAATTTTATTGAATATCTAAAACATTTTGAATCTATTTTTATTGATCTTATAATAACGAGAATGAATTGCATTTATAATGAATTGTATAATCAGTTAAACATTTATCTCAAAGTAATTACAAAATACATTGATTTCATAATTGAAATGAATTTATAGTAACACTGATTAACCTTATCTTCAAATAGATATACAAATAGACAGACAATTCAAACACGACTCCAAATCTTACGATTTTGTATACAAAAGGGGTATTTGATTATTGTATTGAATAAAAGTTAGTAATATTTCTGGTAAATAATGATCAGCAGTCAATGACCATGATACAACCATAGGATGATAGGATAATAATAAGTATAGAGTTTATAATTTAACAAAAAATCAGAATTTATTTGAAATCCTATGACAATAACTGAAATTTAAATAATTGTGAATTTTGGTCAAAATAAGCGGAAATGAGTGGTCAGTCAGATGCCGGTGCGTTGTTCACAGTGTCTAAGCAAACAATCCTTAGCTTTTCGTTATCGATGTGAACGCAGGCAGAGTTGTTGTTATTACCGCAATAGTGGGAACTGGAGAACACTGTCGTACACTTGTTTCCAAAGTGAAAAGTGAATCCCTGGGCCGGCACTTCATGTGCTCTAATAATATGTGTCAAACCATTATGTTGTAGGAAATTATTGGCCGCCTCTTCGTTAAACAGAAAAGCTGTCCCTCTCTTAGTATTGGTTAGAAATCCTCGGGCGGTGTCCACTCGTATCTGAAGAAGATCTGCTGTTTCTGAGAACTGTTGAGCGCCGATGGGATCGGACCAAAGTATTTCCCACGCAATGGCCGACTCTTTCTCCGGATTTTTTAGATCTGTCTTAACTTCGTTGATCTTCTCTATCAATTTAGTGGTGCAGGGAATACCTCCGTGTGCACAGTATATGGCGTCGTCTATCACTGCACTGAAGGGAAGTTTGTCGAACACGAGGTTAGTTATCTCCCATACCTTACAGCCCAAAGCATCGCCATATTTATCACAACATTCCTTCTTATAGCTGTAATGTATCTGCAGATCCCTGACCTCATGGTTGCCTCTAAGCATAACAACTTTGTTTGGGGCCAACAGTTTCATACATAGTATATATATCGCACACTCCAAACCCCACTTTCCTCTGTCCACATAATCACCTAAAAAGACATAGCTTGCGGACACAATTGGTAGGCTATTCCACAAAACCCTTTCCATTGTCATCAAGTCTTCTATATTTCCGTGAATGTCTCCGATCACATAAGCGGGTGATATTAGTTTGACACACCTGTCCTCCTGTGCCAAAATTCTTTTGACTTCATTACATAAATTTTCCAATTTCTTGACAAACCCTTCCCTTTCGTTGGGTGCGTTCAATAAACCCTTATTTTCTTTATGCGATCCCTTAATGAGATTGAAGGCCCGGATCTGTTCCATGAAATAATTGGCAACAGATTTCTTATTCCAAACGATTTCAGTGGAAAACTTTTCACTGGAAAGACCTGTCACTGCTGTAGAACTACTTGTCCTTAAACTTACTTGACTTGTGTTTAGTCTCGAGTCAGACCTGGAATTAGTTTTAATGGTTTCGTTTGAAACATTAGTTTTTTCTATTTGTGACAATTCGGGCAATGGTTTGGCGTCAACCCAACGGCCATCTTCACTAAGACTAACCAAATGTATGGCGAATTCAAACCTCTTTTCACGACATGACTTACAAATGCCTTTATATTTCTTGTCATTAATTATTGATCCCAAACTCCATCGTCCCGTCCCTTTCCTCAGCGTTTTAGTAGCCATTGCGCGGGAAATTTGTTGAAGAATGGGAAGGTTAGATCGGCACAAACTACTGGTCCCTCTGAACTGATGAGCGCCGACTGCTTTAAAGAAGTCGTCAAAATGAACGCCCAGTTTCTTAGTGCCCATCAATTTCATCGACACTTTAGTTATGTTTTGAATCTCTTTCTCACTCTTTTGAGGATTCATTTCCCTAATCATTGAAGTGAACTCTTTTTCGTTAAGAAATCCGTCGGAATCGACATCAAAGTACTTAAACAGGAATTTGATCCGCGACTGACCATTGGTTGCATTTGGGTCTATGGATGTCAATCCCAGGAGAAACTCATGAAAACCCAAAAACCCATTTTTATTGTAATTGAAAGCACTGAACATTAATTTCAACTTTTTGTCCATTTTTTCAAAACCATATTTAGACATATAATGATTGAAAGAGGTCTGAGTCATGAAGAAGGCTGGGAAACAGTGCTCAATAAAGTCTGTGTAAAGTCTTTCGACATCTTTTTCGGTATAATTGGTTGACTTAAGCATCTCTTCCTCCAGATTTCGTGGCGGATCTCTCGGCACATAACGGAAGGCCTCATCCAAACTGTATTCATCGATGCGATCGATCATATGATTGGATCCGGATATAAATCTTGAGAACTCAACCAACTCTGGGCCCCAAAGGTTCTTCACTTTAGACTTGTTCACTTCATCCAATGGCACCCAAACAAGACGTTTTGTGTCAACACAACACTTCCAGTGCTTTTGATTATCATTGAGTTTCACAAAGAATATGAGCCGAACATTGAATTTCTGTGTTTGTGGTAATTGTAAACGAAATAATTGAATGCAATGACAGTCAGTGATAACCGGATTGTTCTGTAACCACACATATGTTTCGGCGTTTCCGTTGGACAGTATTATGTTTGCGCCGTCGATAGCACTGGTATTCCAGCTATTCTTTCGGGGCAAAGACACAAATGGTAACCAAACCACTGATGCCTTCTCTTCAATACTGACCAATATATTGTTGTGTTTGGGACAGAGGATAACATAAGCGCAGACATCATAGATAGTGCGGTCGACGGGTGAGCCGTTATGTGACGTCAGTTTTGTCCCAAATTGGTCGACAGTAATACCTTTTTTGATAGTAAACACCGATTCCATTGAATTAGTCTTTCGGACGGGTCTATGCTTTTCAGCCTTTTTTATTATAACCTTATGTTTCGTAGGTTTAGAGCTATGGATCGGATTAGGGCTTTGGGTCTTATGTTTAGGACTAGTGGTTAAAGGCTTTGGATTCTTCTTCTCAACATTTTTCCTTTCATTCTTCTGTTTTTTCTGTTCAGGTTTTACATGACTTGTCTTTCCTTTTATTTGACTTTTATTATCCTTTTTATTATTTTTTGAATTATTTTTCTTGCCCTCAGAATCCTTGGTCTCATTTGTCTGAAAAAGATCCCAAATTCCCATACTTTTTGAATTGTTCTGTCTTCGTATCACTTCTTAAGTATAAAACCGTTATATTATTTGAATTACTTTTTTTGAGTTAATTTTAGTAGTACCTATATTGCGCTTGAAACAAACACTCATTAACGCATCATTAATACACACCTGCAGGTGCAGCGCATCTGCACGTGCAACGCTTTAACTGCACATCATATACACAACTACAAGCACAGTTGCGTATACCAATGCACAACCCTTAGTAGCGTAATAGGTAGCACGCTCGAATGCTAGGCGAGTGGTTGTTAGTTCGAGTACAGCAGGCGTTAAATAATTTTTTTTTGTTTTTTTGAAAAATTTTTATTTTAAGATTGAAAATCAAAGTTATATTAAGTTAACATATTTTTTTATTAGGTTATCATTTGTTAATTGATTATTTGTAAATAATTTAATAAATTCATTGTAACTAAGGCCACTGCTTCGCATTTTAATATATGCGATACAATAGTGACCACAAGTTATGCAAGT